>CBVK0102226942.1:0-17175 GCA_900067695.1 Picea abies
TATTTCTCATATATTGTGCATGGTGTATTGTGGTGTATTTGTGTAACTCTTATACTAGTGTTCATTGCTCATTGGATATAATTGAATGGTTTAAGTATAATTTGAAAAACATTTTTAAATTGTACTTGATACGGATTCACCCCCTTCTCGGTATCAACAATCTCCACATTTAAGTATAGAATTGTGTTGTATTACGCTAGATCTGATGGTGTGTCCACACTAATGAGTTCACTTTATAAAACATAAGTCTTGGTTTCATTTCGAGTGAGACCTCCTTCCCTTGTGGAAGGTTGAATATGTCAATGCTACTAGAATACAACGATACCTTTGTTGGTAACCTCTGAGAAACTTGGTCTCCAATTTTGCACCAACAAATGGTTTTGTTGTCAGGACATGGATTTTAAGTGAGTCTTTAGAGGATGCAACATCATATTTTTAAATATATCATTACGAATTGGTGGGAAAGAAGGTGTGACAGATTTATATTTCAAGAAGCCAAGCTATGACGAAAAAGTATGAGGGTTGTGAAGGACATTCTTTTTTATTCCAAACATGAAAGCGACCACTATGAAATCTTCTATATCTGATTCATGGGAGAGTTCTATCAATGGCTCAATCAGTTGCAAGAAGCACCATAATTTAAAGATCACATCAAGAAAAGATTTAATTGGACTATTGAGTAGCTAGTCACTCTTCACAATTTGGAACACCAAATTTATTGAGCTGTGGATTACTAGGTACAGACTACCCTAGAGGGATACAATATTGAATTTTTCATAGAGAACCACCAGTATTTCCCAAAGGCAGAAGAATTATTCTAAGAGGTAGACTGAGGAAGCTTACTACAATAATTATTGTTGTGGACTAAGATATTGCTAGTAGAAGAGGGAATGTTGTCATCTCCTTCAATTGAAATGGTAGTGTAAAAATCTTGTGCATGAGGGGTGGGTGATTCAGGTGAAGGTTCATGAGTTAGGATATATAAGTTCTTGAGGTATGGCGGGTCATCGTGAGAAGAGTTTCAAAGACGAGAAGGCTCAGAAAAGGGTTTCGGTGATTGAAAAGTGGTGGAAAAAATAGATGTGGAAGTTGATGAAGAGGCATGATTAGTCACAGAAGGAGATCGGCTTCAAGAAGAGTCATAAAAGAGATTTAGAGAAGTTGAGGGAGTTGTAGATGGAAGTTTGTACAACCAATGGTTGAAGGAAATGTTTGGAGAGAAAAGTGAGAATTCTAGAGAGAGTAGACGAGGTGAAGAAAAGTTGGAAGAAAGAATTAATATAGGAGTCACCACCGAGGAAAAATACTCAGATGTAACCTCTGAAGAAGTTGTAGGAGAACCATCCCTTGTAGCGGCCAAAGATGTGAAGTAATCTATAGGACTTGATACGATATGGCCTCCTAATGCGAACCCAAGTTAAATAATCACATCCCAAAGACACAGGAACCATCCTTGGATTGCCCATTCCCTCAGTGCAATATACAAATATGGTAAATTCTACAATAAAATCTCCCATAATTTCTGACATTTCTCCTCATTCTATTCCAACCAGTAGTGTGGCAAGTTATTTAGTTTTATTGAAACTAGGACCTTTAGTATTTATCTTGATAGGGTACCCAAGTCCTTCAATGGTGCATCAACATGTCAGTTCCCTCACCTGATACCTAGAATTTTAAGGTAAAGGGGATGAGTATGTTGAACAAGATTGGTTCCTTTGCGAGGCCATATGATGATCTCGTGGGACTTTGAATTCTAATAAATTAGTCAAGTTTCAAACCACCTTGAGAGGTTCTTCTTTGAAATGGTATATGAAATCCATTGAACTAGGAAATCCTCAAGGATGGGCTTTCACTCTTTCTCAAGTCAAACAACGATTCATAACAGAATTATGCTTACCCCAGTCAGAACAACAAGCCCTCTCTGAGTTACATGATATTAAATAGAGAGATGGGGAATCTCTTGGGAGTATAACCAAAGGTTGAAATATGTGATAGGGAAATTATAAAACCCCATAAACGAATATCACCAGCGGGAATGGTTTATTCAGAGACTTTTACCATTAACCTAAATCTTGTTAACCCAGCAGAGAATAACCACTTTGGGGGAATCCCTAGAATAGGCTATGAAAATCGAGGTGATTGTGGGATATCCAGGAAGCTTGTGGGTGATAATACCACCCAATGACTATAATATTATGCAGCTGCAAGGCCAAATTTCTGCACTAACTGACAAAATTCAAGTACTAACCATTCCTAGAGAAAGTCTCCCATGGGTATGGTGTACTGGTTTCTATACCGAGGGTCATAAAATGATGGAATATCCCATACTGAGGAGTGTGGTACCACCTCCACAACTGATGGTTCCTCCACTAGTAGGACCATCTAGAGGGATTGCACAATTTGCAACTACAACATCATTCCATGGCCCAGTGTAGTACCATGCCTTCCTAAACCATCAGGGTGATCAAAATAATGAATATTGTTAAATTTGTAGAAGTCATGAGCATTCCCTGAGGAACTGCCTAATCCTAAAAAAAATGCACCCATGTCCAGAACACAGTTTATTGTGAATTATGTGGGTCACCAACTCACAACACCAAGTAGTGTCACACTCTATATGCTCTTGTGGACATACTATATTGGTCTGCATTCAGGTTTGATGAAGATCCTCAAGGCTTTGGAAGAGGAGATCGACGTGGAGGAGGTTTCAGAGATGGGTGAAATGGTGGGAGATGACCAACTCGATGTTATAGTTGCGATGAGAAGGGACATATCGCTATAGGTTTTCCTCTTCTGAGATGTCCTTGGTGTGCCCATTGTATAAACAAAACCCATACACTGACGATTTCCCTAAGTTGATTGTGAAGTGGGAACATCGCACAAGGAAACAAGGCACCAAATTGATAAATTTTGAGTCCCCACTTGTCACTCAAGAAAAGACACCCAATACTAAAAATACTTGAGGAGGAACAAGGACTGGTGTTGATATTGATAACCCGACTCAAAGCAATATCTGCAAGCCAGTAGTGGAATATGTTAACTATGACTCCCTCGTACAAAAACAATTCTTTAAGGATGTTGTCGAGATATTCTGATCGATTTCTAATCCTACAATAGTGACGCCTGCAAACTCAAGCTATGAGCTCCAACCTAAACTCATGGAAAATTGTGTGGCACAGAAAGATCCTCTATTGAGACCCCCACGGACTATTGATTTGTGGCTTCAATTATTTTCTAACATTCTGGACGATGAACAAATCACCAAGGAGTTGTGGAACATGCTCAAGGGGAATTTAGATATTGAAGGGAACCCAAAATAGCTTATTGTTTCTCATCTTGCAGAGAAAAATATAGGTAGAATACAGAGGAGGAAGAAGAGATTTGGAAGAGAATTTAGACTAAATGCTCATATCAGTGACTACAAAATTAGTGATGTTATGATAGATTTGGGATCTGACATCAACATAATACCAAAGAATACCTGGGAGGCCATGGGTAAGCCCAATATTTTCTATTCTCCCATTCAGTTGTGGATGGCCAATAAATATTGTATCTATCTTGTTGGGAGGCTGCAAAATGTTGAATTAAACTTAGTTGGAGTAAATACAATGGCTGACTTTGAGGTTATAGAAATCATGGGGGAGAAGGACCCATACCGAGTTCTATTGGGCATTGAATGGGATTATGAGAATTATGTTGTTATAGATCTTAAGAGGGAAATCATGACCTTCGAAGCAAATGGTATGAAGGTAACCCAACCTTTAGACTCTTACCAAGGTCCTCAATATCTGGACCTGGTAGAGGATAACATGGAAGAAGATTCCTTGGATCACCTCTATACATTGACTACAGGGAAGTGGGAAGACTACATTAACCCCACTGTTGATGGATTTGTATTCTAGTAGAGTATTCAATCTATAGGTGAGGACTCAGAGATAGCTTTTGACAATTGGAAACATGGAAATATGAGAACTTCTCAAGGAATTGTGCGACTATCAAATTTCCCAAGTGGATTGGAGAAGAAGTTAAACACTACCCTATTTACGATGGCACTTAATATTTATTTAGTTTTCTTGTTGAGTTAGAGGATAAATTCAATGTGCCAAAGCAAAGAATTCGTATAATTTATGTTGCATTAAGATCTTATTCAGCTAGATGGTGGGCCACCCATAAGGGTAATTTTTCTTCTTGGTATGAGACGGGCCACCCATAAGGGTAATTTTTCTTCTTGGTATGAGACAAAGTATGCCATTCAATATCTCTTTATTCCCCCATCACTGGTTACTCATCCGAACAAGGATTGAGAACCAAACAGTCAAACCTCAACTTTGGTAGCATACGATCATCCTGTCTACTTTGCCAACATAAATCTTTCCCAAGCTAAGTGAAACTATACTACAACTAAAAGGAAAGGTTTGGTAATGGTTTATGCTTTACAAAAGTTTAGACATTATTTCTTAAGTAGTCATTTTAAGTTTTTTACTGATCACTCAACTTTGAAGTATTTGGTTAACAAACATGTGTTAGAAGGTCAAATTTGCAGATGGTTCTTGTTATTCCAAGAGTTTTCTTTTGAAGTCGTTATCAAGCCTGGTAAACTAAATGTGGGTCCATATCATTTGTTGAGACTGGAGTCGAGAGAAAGTGGCGGGTCTATAGATGATCAGCTCCTTGATGAAAATATTTTTCATATTGAGGCTATTCTTGATTATCTATCGGACATTGGATTATTTTTAACCACTGGTACTATGATGGAGAGCTATTCTACGTGTCAGAAGAGGAACCTCATGGTTCATGCAGTGGATTATCAACTGATTGTGGGCCAACTATACAAATTGGGATTGGATAGTATATTGAGATGTTGTGTACTTAATCATGAATGACCTGATATTTTTTGGGAATGTTACAGTGGATTTGTGGGAGGACACGTAGGGGGGAGGAAACTGCTAGAAATATCTTACACAAAGAGTTATGGTGACCTACAGTGTTTAAATATGCTACGGAATATGCTCGGGCTTGTGACATGTGTCAAAGAGTGAGGAAGCCCTATTGTCGTGATGAGTTACCTCTACACCCGGTCCAAGCACTACAAGCATTTGAAAAATAGATTGTCGATTTCAACGGTCCAATAAATCCCCCTGCCAAGAACTCCAAGGAAAGATAAATAATTACTACAACTGATTACCTGACTCTATGGGGTGAAGAGGAGGTTGTTCGAGATTGATCTATAGCCACTGCAACACAATTTATTTTTTAGAATGTCATTACCAAGTTTGGGTGTCCTTAGATCTTGACCAGTGATCAAGGAGCCATGTTTATCAGTGACACTATCGCGACCCTTACAAGAGAATTTTTCATTCATCATCATAAGAGCAATCCCTACCATCCGTAATCTAATGGAACTGTGAAATAATTTAATAAAATCTTGGAGATGGGGCTGACTAAAGTCTGTTGGGAAAATTGGGATGAATGGGATAAGAGAGTCCCAACTATGTTATGGGCTTACTGAACTACCACAAAGTGATTAAACTGGTATACTCCATTTCAACTGGTATATGGCAGAGAGGCAGTTGTGCTAGTTGAGTTTCTCACCCCCAATTTATTCATTACGCAAGCTACTAAGATGATCAGGGATGACTCCCTTGTTGAGCAAGTTGAGGAACTAATGGTACCTGAGGAAGCTATATGCTTAGCAAAATTTCATCAGTCCGTGGAGAAATACCAAAAAAAGGCTTGGCATGATTGGCATATAAATCATAAATTGTTTGCGCAAGGTGAAATTGTGCTATTATATGACAGCAAGTATCAAAAATATCTAGGGAAGCTCCAACTGCATTGGCTTGGACCTTTTATAGTTGTGGAAATCCATGACTCTAGAGGTGTCTGATTAGCACAAATTGATGGAATTATTCGACCGACATCGGTGAATGGCACACACCTAAATCCCTACCTTTATTCATCATAAATAAGGTTTTGGTTTGCACTTTTCTATGGGAGTGTGTTTTGTAGGTAGGATTTCTATTTTTGTCCATGTTTTCCATTTTTGTCTTTATTTTTCTGGTTATGTTAATAATATAGTGATGTGGTCTATGCT
Source organism: Picea abies (assembly GCA_900067695.1). Lineage (NCBI taxonomy): Eukaryota > Viridiplantae > Streptophyta > Pinopsida > Pinales > Pinaceae > Picea > Picea abies. The sequence continues at coordinate 6,095 of CBVK0102226942.1, forward strand.
CATGTATCCTAGAGTTTAGTTTCATTTCCAATTCATCAATCCTATATATCACCTTTGTGGTCAGGGAAGTCTCAATCACATCATCTCGTACTTAATGTTGTCGAAGTTCGAATTCCATGTCCTTGTGTCATCACATGGGTCGTTAAAAGCCACTAGTACCTTTTTATTTTTCATCACATCTCTACCTATTATAGTCAATTAAATATTAACAATTTTCTATCATTTTATCGGTTAACCACCCGCCTTCTTGTTACTTTCCTAGGTTCATCTGATGTCCAGTTACCAACTTTATGTTTATGCATTTAGTTGCCCCAATCACGTCATGGATTTTTCTGTGTTCAAGGGATTTAGTTGACTTTAATTCCCACTATTGTCACCCTATATAATTCAATGTATGTCAAGCGCGCCACTTCCCGTATGGTTCTTATATAATCCCCTTTTTCTCGATGACCCAACGATTATTGTGTTTTCATCTCGTTGCTTGTAAATTCAATCTTGGAGCCTCTTGAGCACCCTGTAAGCATGTATCCATGACTTTACCACCCATTGTTATTTGTTTACCAACGTCAACCAGTTCCAATGGTTCGCACAGTTGTTCGAGGGAGGGCTCAGAATCTTTGTTCTAGCGGATTTTATGGATCCACAACTCATTGTTCAAGGAAATATGAATGGGAAGGTTGAACAAACTAGGCTAGTCGACCTCAATTTTACCAACGCTACAAAATTCCCACACATGGCTACCAATGCTTACATGGATTGCACTAGATTTCCCTACGGAGAGTTCCAGTGACAGTGGAAGCCTAACTACATTCCCCTACAGGATTCCACTTTGTTGTGTCTCTATGACCTACATGTTTTTGGTATTGTCGAAGANNNTTGTGTCTCTATGACCTACATGTTTTTGGTATTGTCGAAGAATCTAGACGATGCACAAAATTTATCATTATCAAAGTGCACAAAAACACCCTCTGGTTAGACCAGGCCTACCCCATCCATGTGGAGGACATACATATGCTCATTGGGTTATCTATGCAGGGCCAGGATGTCACTGAAGGATTCCAAGGCTCTGGGAAGCATGGTAATAAGAAAGGGGAATTGATCCTATATGAAAAATACAGTACAAGTCATGGAGGCCAAGGAGCGTACATTGCACCTATTAATGATGAGCAGGTCTACATGGCTTGCTACCTTATTATAGGGAAGGTGATGTGAAAGTACATGAAGGGAAAGTGTACCCTAGATGCCATCGCAATAACAGAGTTCAGAAAGAATGCCACACCTATGAATTGGTGCAAATACTTACTCACCAAGTTGTTCAAGGATTGTGCGAATGCGCATGACCGATTCAGCTATTTCATCTATGGATACTTTCTCATCGCCTTAGCCATGTGGAATTGGTAGTTTTTGAGGGGGCACATTATCACTTGCAATGTCGATGGTTGTATCACGAAGCTTTTTGACCCATGGCATTTTCATGTATCCACCAATGAGGCCACTCACAATGTCACCTTTGCACAATGTTACAATGACCTCGTTGTTGCAACACAGTGGCCACGGATCCCACGGGTGCTACTTAATAGGCATACCCAAAATATATGGTTCGGGATGAGCCATGATCATACATTTGTGTGGACTCTGGGGGCGGCTCCATCAATTTTTCATATGCAGTGATTACTACTTGGATGAGGCCATGTTCGATAAGGATGTCACCTTATGGCATGGGGTCACTATCAAAAAGAAGAAGATGAGTGTCTCCTATGTGATGCCCGCAATTGCATAAAGGTCAGTTCCTGCACAACCTTCTGGTGTCAAGACTAGTTCCACCAAGTGCGACTGGACACCATCCAACTTAGAGGAAGAGTAAGTGTTTTTGAGTGCCACAAGTCATAATATGTTTTCATCTATTCCTGATGATGCCACAATATCAGGTAAGCAATTTTGGGAGGTCCTGACTTTGGTTTTTCCTCATAAGAAGTTATGTACCAAATCCCCATCCCAATTCCTCGATGATATTGTCATCATTGAGGCCACCCCCATTTCCTCCATCCCAAATCAAAATCAAACCACTCCACTTCCATTGCATACATCCCAAATCAAAATCAAACCACTCCACTTCCATTGCATACCAACCCCCCTCAATTGGATACCACCCCACCCCAGACGCACCCTAGACTTTCCACCCCATTCACTTCACCATCCACATCTGTCATCATCCATATTATTGATGACCCTCCAATGCAACTCCAATCTACCACTATCATTGAGGAATCCACCACTCCAAAAAATAGTGGGACCACCACCATCGCACATACTACCCCAGTGTCCCCAGCCCATAACCAGTGTAACACAATTTCACTAGACTCTACTTCCCATCCTGCCATAACTATCATTTCCATCGGTCCATTCCCATTTACTTCTCCGTAGATCCTAGAAGTCCAAGTCCCGATGCACACGACCCTCGAAATAGCCTCTCATCCACAACCAGAGACAGGTACCAAAACCCATATTATGATGGATGAGGACCCTCCATAGGACGAGCTAGATGCCCAGGATGACACTCGGTCAACACATAACACTACTTATGTCAAAGAATAGATTGTTCCTTTTCTACAATACCCTCAACATCAACGATTTATCTTGGATATTTTCTTGGAGCAAACAGAGGTGCTTGCAACACTTCCATTGGAGGTCACAAATAAGATTTCGCAAAGCCTCATAGCTCACTCACTTACCTACCCTAGATGGCATCATTACCCCAACTTTTATGAGCATTCTATCACAAGCGATCAGCCTCTTTCTTCGTAGTCTCCTTTGGATTCCATTTCCATCAGTGGAGAGTTGTCCACTCGAGATACACCACATATTCTACACATTATCTGAGCTTCCATCGACCAAGTGGAGCAAAGGATCACAATATTCGAGCATACCAACCAAGCCCTCACACATCAAAAAGAATCGTTGCGAGAGGTTGTCAATGAAGCAATTGCAACCAAAGAATATGAGCAAGACTTGCAGGTATAAGCTGAATCCAATGTTATCGTCGTTGCAGACAATTTTTCTCAAGTATGGATTTATTTTCGACATGTCCTTCCTAAGATATCAGAAGATATCACTATGGTTGCGCCATGTGATAGAGTTGACCTCATTATTGGTGCATGTCCCAGTTGGAGGCCAAGACAAATACCTTGCAATAGGAGGTAGATGTGTTCAAATTAAAGGAAAAGGAGCAACCCAAAGAGATCCTCCCAAAGCTTACACATGTAGTCAAGGAGGGCACCATTTTCAAGTCCTCACTTCATGCCCAGACCAAGGAATGTTGTCGACTCTTCGATATGGTCATGGAGTGGGTTGTATTGTTGGACCAATGTAGTAATCCTATCGAAGAGCTGGGCACTAGGCTTAAGAAAATGCATGAAAAAACACGGGTCATTACTAACCTTATCGAGCAAGCAACTAAGTTTGACGAGATACAAGTTGAGGATGACATATTAGATGCCATGGATGGGGTTAAGAAATTTGCAAAGAAAACACTTTGGTAGTTTAGGCCTACATTCCAAGCTTAGTATGTTCCACAACAGCAGTTGGATTCCCTTGTTGACGTAGAGTGGAATACTTTGTTGGGTACTAAGCTTGAGGTGTCTGATGTCAATGTTAGGTAGGAATTTGTTGCAGGAACCTCAATTTTGGAAAGGAAATGGCAGGATCGGGTGTCACACTATGACAACTTCTGCGAGCATGCCCTTGCAATTGTAATAGAGTTGGGCCCTTCGTTTGAAGGATACCACAAAAAAACAATGGAAGGTTGACTCAGGATGAATCAAAGATTGTGGTCGGGGCCTGTTGGGCCCTTTGTTTTGGAGAACATTCAATTTTGTGGAAGGATCATAGTTTTGTGGGAAAGAGTAGTAGGGAAGCAGAAAGTAGCTACACTAAGTGGAAAGATAACTACGAGCATGACATCAGTGAATACAAATCAGATTCCAGCTAGAGGAGGAAGTGGAAAGGTCTAGAAGCTTTGAGCACAGGAAAATACAAAGTGAGAAAGCAACATAAATGAAATCAAGAAAGCATAGAAGAATAATTAAGAAGCAACTAAGGAAATTATACAAATTGGGGAAAATGTAATGGGAAAGGGTTGATTCTCTCTATTGTTGTTGCTTAGATGTTTTTTTTACTATTTTTTTATGATTGTTAAGTGGATGAACTAATTTTGAGATATGGCATTATCATTGAGAGTTGTGAGACTGTTGTTGCTTGATTCTAGTTCTTCTTTTGTCATTGGTTTTGTTGTATAGGTCTTGATATGAAGGAAATACTCCATGTACGCTAGTCTATGATATGATAATACATAATGGATTATTCGGGCATCCAAAAATTTGTTATTATATGGATGAATGCATGATCTCTCTCTTACGCAATCTATCATGTTTTGTGCAATTTCTAGTTGCGATACTGTTTAACAGTCTTTTGTGATGTATGTGTTCATCTTTATGTTGCGCAACATGGACTATTTGATACCTTTACTGGGTTAAGACTTCTAATGCTATGATATCTCCAAATTTAAGTATGGAACTATGTTGTATTGCACTAGATCTAATCGTGTGTCCACATGGACTCACTTTATCACACATAAGTCTCAGTTTTGCTTCGGGTGAGACCTCCTTCCCTTTTGGAAGTTTGAATATGCAATGCTACTAGAATACAATGGTACCTTTGTTGGTAACCTTCGAGAACCCTAGTATCCAATTTTGCACCAAAAAAATCTTTTGGCGTGGGCCCCATTCCTCTTTTTAATGTGCTAAGGAAATAATTAACTAGGTTAATTTCTTTGGAGGGGCTGGCAAGGTATTCCTTTAGGATCTCCTTGTAAATCCTTTGAGTCATCAAAATTGTGATCCCCTTGTTCCTAATACTTTTCTTTATCTCATTTAAGATATTTTTCATTGGAATTAATGCACCCATGTCTCCAAGTGATGGAATGTGACATGTTTCAATTACTTTTTCCACAACAAGATGTAAATGTTTGCAATTATTTATGAAGTCATCAATGTCCTTCTCTAGTGATATGATTTTTGTTTGATAGTTTCCCAAGTCTATATAATTGAGTTGAGTTTCCTTGTTTGTCATCCTAGGCAATTCTTATAGAGAATGTTTCTTTTCTTATTGTCATTTTTTCAGTTCATTCATGTTGAGTTTTACTCCATACAACACTACCTTTTTATCTTTAACATTTTCAAGGTAGATGAGAAATCGGGTGGCATAATCCTCGAACTCTTATAGATTAGTATACATTAGCTTCTATACAATGTTTAATTCCTCTTTTAGTTTGAAGGTGCAAGCCTTGAACTTAGATAAGTTGGTCATGTTTTCTTTATAATGTGCCACCTCTTGCTCCAAATTTTCCACATTTTGTTTATATTCTTCAATTTCCTTATCCATGTTCCAAATGTTAAATTATAAATATTGGGAAAAGTGACACTTGTAGAAGCTATGGAAATTGGATTTTTTCTCATGTTTTCCATCAATGGTATCTTCATAGTGATCATGAGTTCGGGAACTCATGATAGATTAAGTTTCTTATATGATTGTTTTAACACTCTTCCCTTGGTCTTGTCAAAAACAAAAGAATCTAAAATTGTGACAACATCCGACTTAGAAGGGGTGAATTTCCACAAACCAAGCTCACCTAGAGGGAAATGCCCCCCTATGATAGATGCATTCAATGTGTTGCATGTAGTTTTAGAATAAGAAGTCCCAGTGTCCATGGGTCTTGAACCTTTGGATTCATCTTCCCTTTTTGTTTATTCTTCTTCTCTCTTCTTTCTTTCTTCCTCTTCCTCCTTCCCAACTTCTTCCTCTCTTACAAATATCAAGTATTCAATACTTTTTATTTTCTCAACTTCTTTATGAAGTCTTAGTGCTTCAGATTCTTTTTCCAAGATTTCATTTTTTGTTGCTATCACATCCTCCTTTTCAATTCTTTCATTTTATGGTGTTTCCCTTTATATCTATTATTTCTTCTTATCTCTCCTCACTCAGTTGCTCCTTCACATTCTGAAATCCACTTTGTCCAGATATGTCACTTTTATATGAAATTTTTTCTCCTGGGACACTTAATTTTGGTAAGGCCATATGTATTTACATGTATGGCAATGGTGGTTGATTACATTCAGTGGATCTTGCCTTATGAACCCCTCTTCTCCAAAATGAAAGGTGGTCAAGTTTTTCACCTCTGCAATTTCTTCTTTGACATCCTTGATCCCATAAGCCCCTATATGGAAGGGAAATGGGGGTCATAGTTCTTTCTTTTCATGGAGAGTGGTGCCCCAACTCCATGTATAAATGTTTGATATGCCACCTCTTGTAAATCCAAATTGTCAGTAATGAATTTGGGAAACAAATGGGGCACTTTGGTGGCTCCAAAAATCCTTATATAAGTTCTCTAATATGTAATATAATAGTCACCCACTTCACCAATCATTTGCATGGAATTTTCTATTATGCATTTTGCAAGTTCATAGAAGATTATTTTATACATAGGAGCCATGAACTGCTTTCAAATATTTGTGTAATGTATTCTGAACCGATGTTCCCCTAAAATATGACAATAGACATGTATGGATGCCTTGTTTGGTTCCCATTGACATGGAAAATTGTTCACTACATAGGCAATGTATAGTAGATAAGAGGAAATGAGAAATTTTGGGTGCATGCCTAGGGATGTGTGTTTTGTCCTAGAGACATTTTATGCCATAGATGTTGAAAGGATAGAGGCCCAATTCAAGATTTTTCTAATCTAAGTAATAGCATGAATCATTGGCACCTGTTATTCTTTAAATTGTGTGGAATCTTCCTCTCTATACAGTATGTTGATCATATCCATTGTGATATTTAATGGTGTTCTTAAGTTCTCAGTGGGGTGAGATCCAAAAATTCTTTTGGATTGACCCACTAGATTTTGAGGAGATCTTGGTAGTTCAAGGGAAATTGTAGTATTCACTCTTTAGTGAGGTCGACAATAGTTTGAGGGAAATTGTAGTAAAATTCATGGGTTAAAATATGGAATGAGGCAATATCTTTCCAAACAGTATCCCTGACTATTATATTTTTGATATTTGCTTTGTTGATGAGCCATGAGATGACTTCGACACAAGGGAATATTGTGGGCCTAGATGCAACCTTGTGTATTCCCGATTTCTTGATTTGTTGGTAGACACTAGCATCCAAATTCTCCTCACCAAGGAAAAGACGAAGTTGTGGAAGGGTCTCCTCCTTGAATATTTGATATAAATCTCCCCATTTCTAGGTGGTTCCTACATTCATACTGTACTGAGTATCTCCATACATGGGTCTAGGAGCACCCATTTTTGTATCAATCTTTGTCACTTTTTCCCTATCTACTCTAAGTTTAATCACTAGTTCTTTTTGTTTCCATGGTATTTTTGATGCCATATATAGATCATGTGACATCCATTTCAATAACAGAGCACATTATGACATGTGGCCTCCATATCTCATAATGAATACCTATTAAAGTGTTAACGACCCCACATTAGTGTAGTTAGATAACAAAATCAGAATAAAATTCCTATTCTGGGGAAAGAATCTTCTCTTGAAATAAAAAAAGGAGAGGCATGATTTTCAGAGAAGTGCTTCTAGAAACCATATCTTTTGGTGTTGGGCATTTCAAGAGAATTCCAAATATTTCAACTAGACATTTTACTTTGTATTCATTGTTGATCTTGAGGATCAAACATCTTAGGTCTTGGCCCAAAGACAACGATAATAATGAGAAAATTAGGTTGAGTGGATAACGGCAATGCATGTAGATCCAATTTCAAATTTTAAATTTTATTCTCTTGTTGGACATATTGTCATTGAGGTGTTGTCATTGATTTATATAGTCGATGACATTATGATGTGATGATGAGTTTTTATGAAAAAAATGCAGTGAAATATATCTAAATCTTAGGAGAGACAACATATTAAATTTCACGAGATCAGCACAGATGAAGAAACACCATCGGGATCGAATTCCCAATAGAGCAATGATCTTGATTAGTTAGAATCCAAGTACAAAACCAAAAGATCAGAAGGGAAAGAACATTGCAATGATATAAAAAATCATGCATAGCAATCTACCAAAAAGCTTAGAAGGGAAAGTGCATTACAGAAATGCGATCAGGACTGAAAATCCCCAAAGTAAAACTACAAAAGAATCAAGGGAGAATCTTGTCCATTGATGTAGATTTTGGGACAAACCTGGCCCATCAGATCTAGGAGTTACAAAAGAGGACCTTCAGATCAAACATTTGATTAAGTCTTGACCGTCGAATCTCAGTAAGGGAAGATCAACGGCGGAGAACCATTGCGGGATGCAAGGGTTGAGTTAACGATTACGCAACTTTCAGTTATGAAATCATCCTTGATCGTTGATCTACTATGGGAGCATTCTTGATTGCTAGATGAAGTCAAGTTGCTTGAGTTTTACTCGGGGAATATCACTTCGAGAGAATTGAGAATTGGGAAACGAACAACCCAAAGTCCTAAAGGCCGAAATAAATCTAGACCATTGATCTAGAACTGATCACAACCATTAGATCTAGGAGAAGGACATATATCACCTCGGGAGATCCACATCATCAAGGACATGTGGCACAATCATATGGTGAAAAGTGTCTAGGTCTATTTTTCATTTTAGGTCACATAATTCACGAATCTAGATGACACATGACAGCCACTCGGCCAGTGCCAATTCAATAGTGACGTCAGCAAGTTATGTCACTACGGGAGTTATTCCTTTGGGACAAACCAAAAACTACCCAAAGCACTGAAGGTCGAAGTCAATAATGACCATTGATATAAGATCCTCCAGGATGAATCATGACCGTTAGATCAAAACATGATGTAATCTCTCCCATGTTGACCACTTCGGCATTGACCAACTCTGGTGGAAATTGGAGCAGCGATTACCTGGACCTTTAAACCTATGAAGTCCCGAAGTAAACGAGAATCGTCCATCTCAACCTTTGATTAAGTCACAACTGTTAGAGTAAGTAGTGGAAGGATAAAGTAAGGATTGAAGCTAGACCATTGATTTGGTTCTGGGATTCATGCTAACCATTGGATCAATCCTTGTGAGAAGTGAACAAGAACCTTCCACTCAATGGAAAATCAAGTCCTTTTCGTCGATTTGTTTGAATCCTATGGACAAGACAGTATCGTCCATCTACTGAAGAACGAATATTGGATGAGAGAGAAATTGCCCAAAGAACAAAGTACCAGAGGACTAGGTTCCAGGCCTCGGTCATGGGTTACGAACACATAAGCCATGAGGTGTTGAATACATCACTTAATTAATAAGCATGTGGTTTTGCACTATTGGTCAAATGTAAATTTCTTGAAGGAAGCACCTCTGTAGGATTCGATTTCTGAAACATTTGCAAAGACATGGAATCAAGTTAAAGAAATCAATCCATACATATGATCGATTTAAAAGAACTCTCACTGAATTAACATCCTACACAATTATGTTTGAATAATAATAGAGATTATTGTTAATTTAATATGAAGAGGTGTGATGGTCCAAATAAAGGGATACAATACTTCATAGCTCACACCAGTTGGAAGAGTATATAAACAAGAAATAACGGTAAGAAGAAAGTGTCTTTGTAGTCCATATCAGAAGATCAAAATAGCAGCAAAGTCCAAGAAGAAGAATTGATGATTCTTATGAAGTGAGGGTGGAAGGGAGGAGAATGAAAGGATTCATATCCTTTAAGTGTAATTTAAGGGAGTTGGTGCTTCCTCGAGTTGGTTCCCTAAATACAAGGGAGTTGGTGCTTCCTAGGGTTGGTGCCCTAAATACAAGGGAGTTGGTGCCCTAAAGAAACAAGGGAGTTGGTGCTTCCTAGAGTTGGTACCTTGAAGAAGTGGATTTATGTCTCCTAGATTTGGTGCTCTAAAAAGGATCGGTGTCCTTCACTATTCTTCATATAAGCCTTGTAATTTCTATTAATTATATTTATATAATTGATTTTACAAGCAATTATATTGTTGATCTATTGTGGTAATTAAAAAAACATAAAAGTAACTTCTAATTATTGAAAAAAGGTAATATTAATTCACCCCCCCCCTTCTCATTATTCCAACAATTAGTATCAGAGAAAGGTTCATATAACACAGTCTAAGAACTGGAAGGTAGATCTTGAAGATGGATCAACAAAAGGGAAAGTCTAACAACAAACCACCATTGTTCAATGGAGGTGGCTATGCTCTATGGAAAATAAGAATGAAAAAGTTTTTGTTGGCCCTTGGTTTTGATATCTGGAAATATTTTGTAGATGGTTACACTACACCAACTACTCCATCCAAAGATGTTGCAGGAAAGAAAATCTGCAATGACAACTCAAGAGAATTTAATGCAATTCTATGAGGGTTGGAAAATTCTATATGTGTGAAGGTTATGAAGGTTATGTCCCCATCGTAAGAAGGAGGAAAGTGATGATGAAAGAACCTTCAAAAATCAAAATAAAATCAACACTAATAATAAAAAGAAGTTCTACAAGAAAAAGAAAACGTTCTTTACCCAAGAAGACAGTAGTTCATCAGAAGAAAATGAAGAAGATGACCCAGAGCTTCTATTTATGGGAATAAAAACTCAAGATGATAAACATTCAGAAGATGAAGAAGAAGTGAACTTTGAAGAATTAATCCTTAGTATAATTGAAGAACTAAGAAAAACTAAAAAACAAAACAGGGTACTAAGGGAATAGCTTCTAGAGATTAAAGAAGCCACTAAATCAAGAGAGAGGGAAGTTTCCAAAACCATCAAAGAGTCAGAAAATACCATCGATGATTTGAATTCCCAGCTCCTGAAAGCTAATAAAATTGAAGAAGTCATTTTACAACAACTTAATGATAAAAAAACATGTGAGAAACTACAAGATATGATTAAGCTGCTAAAAAGTGAAAATTGAGAAAGAAAAGAAGGGATCACAATTTGGAAATAGTTCAATGATCTTGGATGAAATTATTAGTAGTCAAAGGTCACCAAACAACAAGACTGGTTTGGGATACAC
>CBVK0102226944.1:0-10970 GCA_900067695.1 Picea abies
TTGTGAGAAGTGAATGAGAACTATCCACTCAATGGAAGATCAAGTCATGGCTGTCAATTTTTTTGAATCCTATGGACAAGCCAGGATCATCCATCTATGGAATAACGAATATCGATTGTCCAATATACTTCGGTGAAAACTACTCCAAAAGATTGGATGAGAGAGAAATCACCCGAAGGCCAAAGTACCAAAGGACTAGGTTCCAACCCATGGTCATGGGTTACGAACAGATAAGCCATGAGGCACTGAATAAATCACTTAATTAACAATACCTTGGTTTTGCGCTATTGGTCATATGTAAATGCCTTGAAGGAAGCACCTCTGGAAGATTCAATTTCTGCAACATTTGCATAGACATGGAATCGAGCTAAAGAAATCGATCCATGCCTATGATCGATTTAAAACCACTCTCACTGAATTAAAACCCTACACAATGATGTTTGAATAATAATATAGATTATTTTTAATTTAATATGAAGAGGTGTGATGATCCAAATAAAGGGACACAATGCTTCATAGCTCACACCAGTTGGAAGAGTAGGAATCGAATTAAAAGAAATTGATCCATACCTATGATCAATTTATGAAAATCACTCTCATTGAATTAACAACCTTCTCAATGATGTTTGAATAATAATAGATAATATTGTTAATTTAAAATGAGGAGGTGTGATGGTCCAAATAAAGGGACACAATGCTTCATAGCTCACACCAGTTGGAAGAGTATATAAACAAGAAATAATCGTGAGAAGAAAGAGTCTTTGTAGTCCAGATCAAAAGATCAAAACAACAGCAAAGTCCAAGACGAAGAAATGATGATTCTTATGAAGTGATGGTGGAAGGGAGGAGCACAAAAGGATTCATATCCTTTAAGTGTAAGTTAAGGGATTTGGTGCTTCCTAGGGTTGGTGCCCTAAAGAAACAAGGGAGGTGGTGCTTCCTAGGGTTGGTACCCTGAAGAAGGGAATTTTTGTCTCCTAGATTTGGTGCTATAAAAAGGATTGGTGTCTTTCACTATTCTTCATATAAGCCTTTTAATTTCTATTAATTATCTTTATATAATTGATTTTACAAACAATTCTATTGTTTATCTATTGTGGTAATTAACAAAACACAAAAGTAACTGCTAATTATTGAAAAAGGGTAATATTGATTCACCCCCCCTCTCAATATTCCAACATTGTTGTGGTCGAGGGTTATTTGTTTTCTTATCAAATCATCAAGGATAAATAGGGCATGGAAAAACCAAAGAAAGTGGAGGAAACACTCTTGAAGTGGAAGCGAAGAATCAAAAGAGGAGAATTGATTCATGAATAACAAGGGAACGATAACATTTTTAACTAAGACTAATGAGGAATATAAATTAGTTAGAACAGAAGGGGAGACTTCATTAGTGGAGAAAATGAGAGAGAGGGAGAGAGAGAGAGAGGGGGGGATGATTGTCTATGTTTTTCTTTTTATTGGTCTCCTTCCTTACCCTCCAAATGGCCAGGTGAGCTAGTTGTTCATCTTCCCTACTCCCTTAGTTTTTGAAATTGAAAAAATCGTATAGTGGGATAGGGTGCGATGGTTTCCCCTTGCACCATGATCCAAAATTGGGACCTCAAATTTTATTTTGATAGCCTCTTTATTCATGCGGTTGTGATATTTTCTTGGTGGGGTGGTCTAGGGTTCATTGGAATTTTCTCCTTTATGTTCATTTGTGATTGTGTGCTAAAGTATGAGAGTTTTAGCTATGGGTGCATAACGAATGAAACAACATTCATTGAATGAATTGATGCTAAACCAAAGGAACCTTCAACCACTGAACCCAAACTAGGGAATTCTATAAAAGAGATTGAAATAGGTAAAAAAAATTGAATTGGAAAACTATAGAATTATGGATATGAATATTAAGAAATGCCTAAACAGTGAATCCCATTAGTTTCAACAATAATAGGATCATAAGAAAAAGTGGTGGGGTTATCATTGAAGCATGAAAATGTGAGTCACTTGGTGGGGCAGGAATTCTTTATTATGTATCTTTTTCCTTCCCACATGCCGATGTTTCTATATTTTCAAGGGTCCACTAATCCTCAAGGTTTGGCCTCGTAGTGTTTTTTCTTAATAATAATTGGATTTTATATATGTGGCCAGGGTGTTGTGCAATTTCATGCGAAAAATATTTTTTTTGGCCAAGGTCGAAAGGGTTTGAATCCCTATGTGTTTTAGTTATGTAACTCACCAATTTGAGTGCTACCTCTAATAGGGAATATTTCTTTTTTTTATTATTTTAAATGGCTAGGTGGAAAACAAACAAGAAGAAAAACACCAATGACAAATGATATCATGAAGGAAAAGATAATAAAGATCCCATTAGGAGGTGCAATTCTTACCTAGAATCACTGATAAGTGTCAGTAGCCAAGTGGGTGGTTGAAAATAGGTGGTGACCTCTTTGATCACAATGGGCAGTAGAGGATCTCTACAACACTTGGTCTCAATCGATGATAATGTGCTCCAAAAGATAAACATGAACAATAGAATGAAATAAATAAACTTTTAATCATATTTTATAAAGAGACATTGACTCTTTTTCCCCCCTTTTTACCAGAATTAAAAAGGGTCACTTGGAATGTGGTGCACTCGAAGTGTAACGTCCCAAGTACCAACAAAGACAAATCCATAAATTATCCCAATACAATAACCAATAATTTTTAATCAAGGAAACCATAATGAAATTTAAACAACTTGCAAGGGGTGAGGAACTTACATGTGTTGAAGAACCAATTTACCTACAACTCGGTGACTTCATAAACACAACCATATCCCAATCCTTGACCTAGAAAACCACAACACAAAGTGGGGGATGACTATCCACCCAACCATAGACCTTGCTACTCTAATCTTAGTAGAAGGTCACCCTAGAGCCTTCATTCTACTACCATGCCAATGAATCCTTATCCTTACCCTCTTTATAGCTTCATCCAAAGAAAGATGTGCCCAAAGGAAGAGATGTCCTTTTCTCATCCTCTTCCCCCTTTATATAGAATCCATTAGTGGTAACGAACCCAATCCCTAGGGTCCATTATTTAATTATTTATTATACTTTAGGGTTTATCCATTACTTACGGTTACTTATTTTACCATTCTCTTTAATTACCCTAGTATCCATAATAAATACTTATTATGACCCCCCCTTTATGATAATTATTATATACTTCCTTATTATTATTTACTCCAATAAGCATTTATTATGATCGTCTTAGGAGAATTATTATATTCCTGATATTATTATTATTATTTATTTTTAATAATAATAATAATATGGGGCATGACACAAAGAAAAATTGTATTGTTGTGGTTTGTCGTGTTCTTGGAAGTTTTCATTTGGTGCGAAAATGTTGCTTGTTTCATGCCCTTAAAATTTTATGGCCTGCGATATGTCGCATGAGATAAACCTTTTAGGATGCACTACATCACATAAACAAAAAAAATTGACTTGTGATTCGTTGCGTGAACAAAAAATTCCTAGGATGTGATATGTCGCATGAGAAAACCTTTTCTCTTGCAATGTAGTGCAAAAAAGAAATTTTGTGATATTGTGATATATTGTAGGGATGAATTTTTTCAAAGTTGTGATACATTGCAATGAAGGACATTTTTAAGGGTGCGAAAACTCACAAGACGAAAAAATTTTAGGGATGAGAAACATCTCATGAAAAAAAATCTAAGTTGCAAAGCATCGTAACTTCAAAAGTTTCACTCCTAGGATGGGGTGATAGGGAAGTGATTAGTGGCATTATGCAACTATACCTAGCGTTCATGAAGTCGTCCTGATCCAATACCTCAAGGTTACACCTAGCTTTCTCTCTTCTCCACCATAACATCCAGGGTTTTATAATGGAAGGTGTTAGGGACTTGGGATATTACTGCATTACTATAATAATAACTTGTCTGGTATAGGGGATGTTTTGGATGATTCCAACACTTGAATTGGGAATGAATAATCTAAGAATTGATGGGATATGGAGATGAGATGTCTACATCGGTTTTCATGGTCATTACAAGCCTCCTCCTGGGGATAGATTCAACCCTTCAGAGTGTCAGCTGAAGCTAGAGGCGAATTTTGAAGGTTTGTGTGTCCTCTGGTTCCTTGTGCTTCTTCAGAGCGCTAACATGTCTATAGGTGGCCCTAATCGCAGAGGATGCAGACACAAAGGCCAAATTCCTGTCACACGGGCTCAATAAGGAGTAGAGGAGTCTGCAAGTGTTTTTCAGTCTCAAACTCCACCAAAGATTCAGTCTTAGATGGAGCTAGCTGAAGCTAAGGCATGATTGGATAGACACTTGATCCAAGACAAGGAAATGGATGCAACAATTTGCTCATGGGTTCAGGGCACTTGTACCTCCAGAATCAAAACTCCACCAAAGATTCAGTCTTAGATGGAGCTAGCTGAAGCTAAGGCATGATTGGATAGACACTTGATCCAAGACAAGGAAATGGATGCAACAATTTGCTCATGGGTTCAGGGCACTTGTACCTCCAGAATCAAGGAAATAAAGTATCATAAAATAGTGGACCTTTACTAGCAGATAAAGACCATGATGGGTAAGGTTCTGGTGGAAAGGAACAAAGCCTACAACAAGATCATGCTCAAATTGGATGACGTGCAACTACAAATCAAAGAGGTGGACTACAAGATTTCATTTCTAGCAAAGCAAATGACAGTACTGGACTTCACAAAGCCTCGAGACTCCCACCAACAAGTTCTTGAAGATGTTGCAAATACTCCTGCTATTTGATTTTCTAAATGTTCTAATCATTGGTTTTTTGGATTTTTTACTATAGAGGCGGAAGTTCGTTGGCCTCAACTCTGCCTAGGTGTCCAATCATAGGGAAATGGTTTTTCTGTCTTAGAAATTTTGGATGTAGTTCATGATTTAACTCTCTATCTTAGACAATATGGACCAATACTTTACACTTATGTTGTTGGTTTGGTTTCCCCAGTGGCAGGCCAACAACATAGAGCATGTATAATTTTTCTCTATTAATATAAATGTCTTCCATCTAGCTTACGGAAGAAAAAAAAAAAAACTTCAAAAGTTTTGCGAAATTGTTATTTTGAATTTTTCCCTTCTTGAAGTGCGTTGCATCATAGACATGGAACTTTTCTAACTTTGCATTGTATCACATAGAAGATGCTTTTCGTTGCAATATGTTATGGATCTTGAAAGTTTTTAAAGTTGTGACATAACACAATCTAGCAAATTTTCAGAGCTACAATACAATGTACTTAAGATTCTTCTCAATGAAAGTTAGCCCAAAACATTGAAAAACATGGATGGGATCCTGAAAAAGAGTTTGGGACTTACTTAAAGTGAAAATTCTCTAAGTTATGATATAAAAGCTTGGCAAACTGGCTCCCTTGGCCAAAGACAAAAAAAAAAGGAAGGGGCCCAACCCTCTTTTGTCTTTATGACATGACAAACAAAAAAGGTATGGGAAGTTGTTGCTTGCTCAACACCATTATAATTAATTTTGAAATCTGGAAGATACATATAACTTTAGTTTTATATATATATATATATATATATATATATATATATATATATATATATGGGGTTATAAAGTACATATTTTTGTATATCACACATACGTATGAATTATTGTTATATGTTATTTAATATAGCTAGTAAGCATGGTTTGTAAAAAAGAATGACTTTGTATTTTTTTATTTTACCCCTATAATAGATTATAGAGTACTGATGTCAAATTATGGAAGACCCTATATGTATCAAGTTATGGAAGACCTTATATATGTATGTACATATTATATACTTTACACATTATTTCAAATATAGGTTGTTGGAATAATAAAGTTTTAAGGAACTTATAAAATTTTACATTATAGGAGGATTCATACATGACCTAAGCGAAGGAATCACGAGCAGGGTTTTTATTTTATCTTTAAATAGATTAGAATTTTAAATGGAAGGTGGAATCCCATGAAATAGTAAGGGGAAGTTTAAAAACTGTACAAGTAAAATGACATATCATGTCTTAAATGAAAGTTGAATTCTTTAGCACATGTAAAAATTGTTTAGGCTACAAATAAAATACTGTGTATAAACACATAGTTTCTATGCAAGGTATTTAATATACATTCGACAATATAGTCCACTTTAGGATGAACCTTATTAAAATAGTTTAAGTTTTGGAAAACTTAGACTCTAACTGAGGTATATTAATGCTATTTAATCTCATATGGATATTTCTATTAGTAAAGTTAGACAAAACATTTAGTTGAGTAAAAAAATGATAAGAAAGAGCATTGAAGGGAAAAAAAATAATATGGCGGAGGTGTCGAATATTAGGAAAGTGTTTGTAATAAAGGACGTATGGTATCAAGAATGTTGTAGACAAGATTATTGATTTATTTAAGTTACTAATGAATATGGACTTAGATGTTAAGGATTCATGCTGATAGGAGTATGAAGGAATAGTTGAAGATCCATTTTTTTTTTTTTAATAATAATTGTGATAAATGATTGATAAATGATAGGGATAATAGCTCATAAAAGTGGAATTTTGACAAAAAGTGAATTTCATTTGTGTGTAGGGTAACTAGTTGTGAAAACTTGATTTATAAAGGTGGGAAAGAAGTACACAGTTCATGCTAATGAACAATTATGGAATTCTCTAGATGTTATTAGGCATCTATAGTTGTAATTGGTGACTAATGTATGGGAGTAATAGGGAATAAGAAATTAACGATGGACTTAATTAAAGATTTAAATTAAAGAGGTTTTTTTAAAATGTTTCATCTTGTTAATCTTGTCCATACTAACTGAGTGCATATGGATTTACTAAGGAGTGAAGCAATTATGGAAGAAACTCTTGGATAAATAAATATAATGATTAAGATTGGAAATTCTAGAGACAATAAGAGATGAGAAAATGTCTAAAAATGCAAGTAATAAGTTCTCTTATTAATGACATAGCAAGTGGATGGAATAATAAAAGCATGTTAAAGGATATTATTGTAAGAGGGATAATAAAGACATAAGAAATATAAATAATATAGTCAAGCAATTATGTGTCAGGATAGAAATCTAAGCTTTAAGACATGTTCTTGAAAGACGAGGGTAACATTTGAGGACATAAATTGAAAATGGAATGTTCAAAACCTTACTGAAGTGTGTATATAAGTAATTGAAAATTTGAAGTTAGGGTAAAGCGATGAAGATGCATGTATAGTGGTATAAAATAAGGAGTTAGTATTTAGTTGTAAGAGTAAAGAACTTGAATTCCTATATCAAACTATGTTGGAGAATCTATACATTGTTCACATTCAATGTTATGCATGATTAAGTGTCGTAAGATGGATAGTTTCCATAATGGATATTAGATAAAAAGAGACCACAATAGTTGGGACAAGTAGAATGGCTATGTATTATGAAGTAAAAACATTGGAATTTGTGATCATGAACTTAGGCTTAAAGTGTGAAGTAGCTAGAAGATAAAATGACATGGTACAAGAGGCCTATGAGCTCTTCAATGCAACACTTATGAAGGACAAAACAATAATTGAAATTATGTACTTTGAGCCTATTGAAGTTGAAACATACTATAAGACACATGAATATGATTTGACATTCACATTGACAATGAATATAGTTATTATAAGACTTTGACCTAATTGTTAAATTAAATGATGACAAGGAGGAACCAAATTGGGAGTATAAATAAAGAATAAAACTAATGTCATCCTTGTCGATAAGCGAAAATTTTTCTTTGGAAAAACTTGAGGTGTGACTTAACTCAACTTGATTTTATAGTAGGTCTTAGATTTAGTGATGCAACAACTTGATCAATGAACTAGAATTGTTGGTATGTATTAAAGGTTGTTGTAGCTAATGCTTTTAGTGTCCCAAGTCCATCACTTATGTTTCGAAAATACATAATAGATAAGCATATCAGTTGTACTTTGTCGGTGTTAATGCAGTAGTGATAAAGATAATTTGGGACTTGGCATGTATTGAATAAACACGTTTGAGCTCAATATTATGAGCGATGTGACTAAAGGTTTCTTCCTCAAAAGGATTATTTACACAACATAGAGTTGGTAGCGTAGTCTAGGCAGTTTTTGTAAAGAAAAGTGTACATTGGTACATTACCATGTAAAGTTATGTGTACATGTCAGAATATAATTTATCTAGGCTTAGAATTAGAACTAAACAAATATCTATTTAGTTGATCTTAGTAAATATATTTTAGAGCAACGAGATCTTTAGATATGCAAGGATCCTGAGAGTAGATGTATTACTTACTATATTTAAAATTCAGGAAATCAGTTCCTCTTCAAGGTCAATGAGATAACCAAATTAAGTTCTTGTAGATCCTTGTATTCAATTTTTCAAGAAGTATTATCCCATAAATTGATTACAGAGATAGTCAGTGCATCCAATACCAAATATTGATAATTGTCAATTCAAGTGAGGTCTTTATCTTATGTCTCATTTCATCTGTTAGAGATTTTTGTAGTTATTAGATATGATATTTTCTTACTTATAGTGAGTCACAAATTATGTCAAGGAGTCATGACTGTGAAAATGTTATTAGGAAGTGTTATTCTTATTTTTGGATGAGACCAATATCTTCATAAGAAAAGATGATAATATAATTGATGGTGATGTAAAGGAGTACCTTGCATAATGTTCATAGAAGTCATAGAATATTTGAGCTAGGATATTGTGCGGTAGGAAACATTTTGTTTTGCTAGATCCTAAACATGTGGGATACTATGCATGGTTTTCAACATGCTATGCCACAACCAAAAAATGGGTTGATGCAACAATATAATTATAACGATATTTTCAGAGGGGTGGAAAGGAGACCATGAAGTGTTTCATGTTTATGTTTCATTATTTCAAATATTTATCATGTAAATAAACTAGGTTAATGAAATTTTTAGATGATAGGGAATTGACAACCAAATTAATATGCATACTGGATTGTAGTAATAAAAATCTTCATTATTGTTGGGTATAATGACATAACTATATAAGGGATAATTATAGTCCAAATTCCACTACTTGGGAGGATGTATTTGAGGTGCGTCAACCATTTCCCTATATCATTTGAAACTTCAGGACAAAGTTTAAGTTAAGAGGGGGTGTATGTAGTGCCTTGTTTTACCTGAATACTGTTACAAAACTAAACTTATTGTTTGAGGGATTTTTTTCATAAAACGAATCGGTTAATGATGTTCATTATGTTGATCAAACACAATTTATTTTGGATTGATTAATTTAAAAAATGTGAAAATGGGTTAAAATAAATGCATGAGATGCTTTGATGAGTACTTATTGCAATGATGTTAACTGAATAATGATGATTAGTAAGATGATGATTTACATGAGGTTTGATTATATATATTGCATATGTTGCTAACAGTTTCCCGAGTAGATGGGGAACTTAAGGATACATTGACGTGGGCATCGTCAATGAGACTGTAAGACTCTGAATTGAGTCAGAGAGTAGAACTTATTAGATGAAATTGTTTTGTGTAATTGAAATGATTAATGATTATTATGATGACAATGTTTTAGTGGATGCAGGCATAGGGATTATGCTTTCCAATATGACTCACACATGGGTAACGAGGATGTATAGAGCCATACCAGATATTATCAAGAGAGGTGGAACAATGCTCTTGTTTCCACTTACTAACGCTCCTACTGTGATCATAGTTGAAAATTATGGGACACTTTTTCTCAATGGTTGCACATTTCCATGAGGGTATGCCACAAACTCGGTCACTCACGAGAATAAACTGAGGTGCATGAAATAAGGTGAAAGCCTTATTCCTCAATGTCCATTAGTCTCACAACTAGGGGAAAAGACCATAGTTAAGAAGGTCTTTGTACTTGTGTCACTTTTCTCATTGCTCAAAGTCGTATGCTTGAATGGCATGATACATGGCACCCTTGAAGTATGGAAGTAAGTCCCGAAGGGCATGGTGTGCATGACACCCTTAGCATTCTTATGAAATTATGGATGGATTTGTAAAATTATAAATGAAAATTAACCTAAGGGATTGGTACAAAGAAAAACTATTCTTAGAGTTTATAAATATGAAAGAAACATTAATTATCTTCATCCACTTAGAAAAGAGAAATTTTAAATTATGGACCAAATAAGATGTTCCATTAGTAACATTTATGATAAAATCAAAGAAAAATAAAAATCATTAGAAAGTAAGCTTGAGTTTAAAATTGGGCATGTTATTATTTTTAGCTAATTAATAAGGAAATTTCATTTTTGAGAATTATGAAGCAATACAAAAATCTAAGAATCGAGAAAAGATAAGAAACATCTAGAAAAAAAGTCTAAGAGTTAAGAAAAGCTTAACATTTAGGAGAAAAGTTAAGAGTCGAGAAAAGCTTAAAAACATCTAAGAGAAAAACTAAGAGTCAAGAAAAGCTAGGAAACATCTAGGAGAAAATACAAGAGTCAAGAAAAGCTAAAAAACATCTAGGAGAAAATCTAGGAGTCAAGAAAAGTTAGGGAATCTTAATTAAAAGCTAAGAAACACCTAGGAATTTTTGGAAACTAAGAAAAGTGGGTGAGGGAAATAATTTATTTAAAGTTTTTAATTGATAATTTCATGTGCAACAGGGGAGGTTATAAAAGAAAGGTCTTGGGACAAGGGAAGGGGTTCACATTCCCTATTATTAGATGGTCGTCGTAACGACCATTTGGCATCTGAACAATTCTATTTGTGAGTTTGGAAAGTGGTGTATTCTATGAGGTGGGAAGCTTAGAGCTTGCGAGTTTGAGGAACAATTCTTTGGCTAGTAGCTCATATCTAACAGTCTATTGTGTCTTGGGGGACCATGGGGAAGAATAGTACCCATAGATGTTGGTAGTAATCTTGTACAATTAATTACTACAAACAAATTATTAATAAAAATAGAAAAGATACAA
>CBVK0102226976.1:0-18718 GCA_900067695.1 Picea abies
ATATATATATATTGTTTACCATATAATATATCACATGGATACTATACACTAACACTATCCATAACATATGTATATCATATAACATATAAATTGTTATATGGATACTATCACAACGTAAGACTTAGGTATAGTGTAACAACCATATACCATAACAATATGGTTTTGTTCTAGCGCCAAGAACATAACCTATTCCTAACAATGTTAAACCCTGCCTGACTATTACCATAGCTCAGAAATGAAGTGGTTAGAAAACCGTTTGCGGTGGATGACAGGTCTATGGAATTTGCTTGTGGTTTGGTTCATTAATGGTGAGGACTATCCTGTACCCTCCAGAATGACGCTTAGGAAACTATGCCCAATGCGGGTTCGCCATCTTCTCCACTTCACATGGAAGAGGGGTTGTGCATACCTACTATGTTTACTCTTCTATGAGGCCCTTGAGGTAACCCTTCATTCATTGTTTTCCACCTTTGGTCCTATAACGAGTTTTGTCTCTGCATTTGCAACACGTCTAGTGTGCTTTGGTGAGGTTCATCTCTTTGGTCCTATAACATGAGTTTTGGTCTTTGTGTTGAACACATCTGGTGCGTAGAAGAAAAACCACAACACATACTTGGGGTTTTCTGTATGCCAAGGTGAGTAACGATTTCCTTGTTAAGACCTCTATGTGAAGTATTTCGTGAATGAATCCTTTCTTTTGATGCAATGTATAAAACTAAAAGAGAGGTCTATGAACATACCCCATTTTTTTCTCTCTCTATTTGAGGATTTACCATGTATTATCGTTGCACATACGTATGCATTTTACTCCCGGAGTTCCTATGTGTTTAAGGTTTTGGGACTGGAGGTTTATTGTGTTTCCCCTCAGTTGATTGTTGTTCTTTTACCCCATACTTGTTATGGTTCTTTCGTGGCCCAAAACGTTTTAAAGGTTGAACCATGGTATGTCTCCTTTCACTGTTGTAACCCTACTAGTCCTATGCTCTGGAACTCGTCCTAAGAATATCGAGAGTTGCTATGCTGACTGTTATTATCCTAACTTGTATATTTTCAAACTCCGTAGGGGATTTTCGTAATTTGCACTCTGTATTTACAAGAAAATATTAACCCTTTTGTGGGGAGTTCAAAATTACCCTTTCTAAAATTATAAAAAGCAGTAATAACCCTCTATGGGAATTTGTAATTACGCTTTGTGTAATTATATTAACACCCTGTGGGAGTTCATAATTTAAGCTCTATGTATGTAAACAAAAGTATTAACCCTCTGTGGGGATGTGTAATTAAATTACCGCTCTGTGGGAACTCGAAATTTAAGCTCTATGTATGTAGACCATAGTATTAACCCTCTATGGGGATTCATAATTACGCTCTATGTAAATATATTACCACTCTATGGGAAATCGCAATTTACACTATGTGTAATTATATGTAGCATTATAAATCCTATGAGGCATTCGTAAAATTACGCTCTGTGTAGTGGTTTTCGTATTTATTTTTTGTGCATATAATTAGCAATATAAATGAGGTTTTCAACATTTGAAATGACACTTACTGGTACCCTCTAGTTATACAATGATTTCTTTGCCAAGAGGGATTGGATTCTTACTATAATAACATTTAATTGTAATGATTCATTGTGAACAGAACATAGGTTGCATCCTATGTGCCTCTTATGAATGTTTATTGATTTAATACTTCCTCATTATGATCATTACCTGAATCAAGAATTTCACTGTGTGATTTCAGGAAATGAATGGTAGTCTTTGTTTAACACACTGACTTTTTCCATCGTCGATTCCTTCCATTTATTGTTCCACGACACGGGGTTGGGGAAATATTAATGTGTTCTTTTTGTTTTCTTAATCTATGCACAGCCTATTTCGATGCTAGTTATTTATTTTCACTTTCTCTGTTCATAAGTGAATATTTATGCATAGTTACATGAAATTAATGATGGGGCCCTTTTCTGTTTTGCGAGGGTACCCATCAGTCAATTTTGGGTCCACTCCTCCTCCTGAATCATGGACAGATTGTCGCACAAGAACAAGTGGTGATCTGGTTCTTCACTAGACTCAAGCTAAGTATTATCCTTGACTTATTCTTAATATTTGTTTTCCATTAAAATGCTAACATTGTTTACTAAACACTCGTATTCTCTCCTTTGCAGTCTATGCAAATCGAGGAAAATCGGATGAAGTAAACATCTCTCTCGAAAGGTATTCAAGTTCGGATCTATGCACGCATTACTTCAGTTACATACAGATTTTATGTGTACTTCTTAGAACTCTATTTACATTACAAGTGACTATGGAGTCTTTGGTCTATGATACTCCAACTATAATATTTAGAACAATGATCAATTGAATACAAGGGTTGATTTTGTAAGATACTTTGAGTTCATCACTATGTTTCTGTAGTAATACAAATTGTATTCGAACTGTTATTATTTCTATCTATTCTCTGTGGTGTTGTACAAATTTGAATAGTAATTCAACATGTATATAATTCAAAGGTCAATAGGAACATAACAATAGTTCTATCATTCCTTTATGCATGAACACATATAAATGTATATACGGTCATTTATATATATAACCCTATTTAATGACCAAAAGGCACATACAATAGTTATATCATTTCTTTATGCATGAACCCATACATATGTATATATACAACCATTTATATATGTATAACCATATTTAATGATTAACAGGATCATACAATATTCTTCTATTTTTGTATGGACACACACACACACACACACACAGATACTATATTGTTTTAATCGAATTGTGATGATGGTGTGTGTGTGTATATATATATATACACCATCATCACAATTTGATTAAAAAAATATAGTATCCTTGACTATAATAAACCATCACATTCCTAACAAATAATAATCAAAAATAATATTGACAAGGAATGGAAGTCAAGATACATATATGAAACCTGATGTTGGAATCCAAATGGAACAACCACATTCCACCCAACCATAGAACATAACAACCAAGTTTACTTTCCATGTTCACCCCCTATCCTGACCATAAGTCCATAAGGGAAACTTGAATGATCATCCTTTGCTATAGTCACCATCCACAGATCAGAAATCCCTTTGCCTCACACTCATAGTGCTCATAAAAACAAATAGATTTCCTTTCTCCAATATACTAAGCAACGACCTGCCTCCTCCATATGTTTTTTTTATATGCCTTTTGTTCCTAAGTCTTTCCTTCCCTCCTTGGGAAATTCATAGCTTTACAATTTCCCGATTTTTAGGGGATTTCAGTGATCAAATTCCACATTTGGCACTTGTAAAAATAATCCTTGACGTAACTCAAACATGTTCCCCACTCATGGAGTCATGGCCAACTATTTTTAACCTGGTTGTTCCATTTGTCTTCCAACATTTAATTTATAAAAAGTTTGTCTTTCACATGTGTCAAAATAAAAGAGGTTAGTTAGGCAAGTCAAATCTTTTCCCAACAATCATCAATAATTAATTACAATAATAAAAATTCCAAATTCATATTTTCCATAAATGGAAAATAATTTCCAAATCTGAATTTTCCAAAAATGGAAATTTATTCCAAAGTTCACTTAGAATTTAATTATTCTATAATTTTGGGGATATTACACCAATCATCACAATCGACGTCAAAATCATACCAAGCATAGATGTCTTGATTATATTCATCCCTAATGTTTGCCATAAGATATCTCTCCTACATGCTAGTTAAGGAATCATGGATACTACGAAAACTATCCTTGAGGCCATCTGCAAAGTCATGCAATGTGTCATGCAATTGGGCTTTGAATGCTTCAATCATCTATAGAATTTCCTCGAGGTTTTGAGAATGAATGTCCATTGGAAACACCACATAAAATATACCCAAAAGAAATATCTTAAAATGATTTATCCAATGGCACTAATCTAGTAGCAATATGAGCACCCAATGAAAAGTTATGAACTCTGTAGTCCCAACGTCATCATGAAAACCCCAAAAATAGGTGATTTTAAATTAGGCATATCTTCAGTTCTAGAGCTCTGATTTGGACGATTTGTTTTTTGAAATTGGCTGAAATTGTGATAGGAACTCAGATATGCAATTTTTTTGGGAAAATTATACTCAGAAAGTTTCATATATGAACATAAAGTGCGCCTCCCTCATTTTTCCCTAGAAAAAATCTACAAAAGGAGCCAAAAAAATCTCCCCTTCTTTGGCCAAGGAAATTTATTTGATACCACTTGTTAGGTACCAAAGATTGAATAAAAAATACACTAGAATAAATCCAATAAGAATATATGAAAACCACACTTTATTATATCAAAACCCTTGAGGTAGGGAAACACCATACAATGAATCCTATTATGAAAGGGATCCTCTCCTATTGACTCGTCTCTTCGAGGGGGAAACCTTCTAATGAGCATCATCTTCAAATACAATAGTTATCAACTTGTCTCATTACATTTATTTAACCCCTTTATATAGTGCTACCATCACCTAAGAACATTCTAGAGGAGGAATCTTATAGAAGCATAACCTTCTAAGAATTCCTCTTATATTTATTATATCTAACTACCATAGTGAGCCTTATTTAATAATATAGTGGACCTATTTCACCTTAAATTTAATGGAATCCACTAGCGCTCTATCTACCTAACATTTGATACCAATTGTTAAGTACCAAATACTCAAGGCAAAGCACCACAATAGATATAGAAGAACAATATGAAAAATCTCCTTTATTATAATAGAAACCCTTGAGGTAGGGCAACACCATACAATGGATCCTATGATAGAAGGAATCCTCTCCTATTCACTTTCCTCTTCGAGGGGGAAACCTCCTAATGAGATTCAAATCCAAATACAATACTTCTCCATTTGTCTCATTACATTGTTTTAACCCCTTTATATAGTGATGCCATCACCTAAGAACATTTTAGAGGAGGAACCTTCTAGAAAAATAACCTTCTAAGAAGTCCTCTTACATATCTAACTTCCCATTTATTATATCTAACTACCATAGTGGGCCTTAGTTAATAATATAGTGGACCTAGTCCACCTTACATTCAATGGCCTCCACTACATCTCTGGCTACCTAACACTTGTACAATTAATTACTACAAACAAATTCTAACAAAAAAAATAAAAGATACAATGGCACACACACACACACACACACACACATTACACAGAGATTTTACCCTGGAAACCTAAACCAAGAAAACCAAGAACTTGTGTGTGTGTGTGTGTGTGTGTGTGTTTATATGATCCCACATCATCCAAAACCCCTAATCAATCATAATTCCTTAACTGGAATTAGAAAACTATCAACAAAAACCATGGATTGGTCATGCAAAGAATATAACACATACCCAAACACATGTAACCACCATTACCCAAAAGGTGGGAGAATATGAGGATTGACATGGATGGAAAAGTGGTAAGTATGATATGTAATGGTATGCTACCGCTTTCAAGGAACCCCTAGTAGTACTTCTTTTCCCATGACTGACAACATAGGACTATGACACTAATGATGGCAACCAAGGTGAAATAAGACAAAACTAATAAGTTCTTGATATTATTATCCATTATCTTATTTCAACCCATGATCCTCACTCACATTCCAAATGAATTAAATATGACATTTATATGAAACAACGACTAATGTACATGATAATGTGTTGGACTACTCTCTTCTAATGATCCATATTGATCGAGTGTGATGAACTATGTTGATGAGGAGGGAGGCATCTAAAGGTTTGATGGGATATTGATTGTGAGACTACTAATCATCATCATCATCAAGATCATTGTATTCATTGCATACCATGTGAGATGATCTCCTCTAGTTACCCCTAGGTGAGAGGGGTTAACAGACACAAAAAGGGATAGATTCATCAATGGACACCTATAATCAACCATAGGCAATTGTATCTATCCATATTTTCTAGTGGTCATTGTATCAAGGGTTAGTGGTTGGTTGATGGAGTATCATATGACATAGATAACTATATGCAACCATGGACAAGCAAAGGAAACCATGGTCACTAAGGGTAAGCATAGTCAACCATCATTACAACTAGGTTAAGGGTTAATTTGTTAAACATGGGTGAGTAGTGTCCCACAGTAAAATGATGCAAGGAAAAGGAAAAACATGGTCAAAATATGACAAAATAGGGATCCATTAGTTATCTTTCAAATGTTGGTTCCTATTCATAAAATAGAGTTCATAAGAAAATTTTGGCCTCAACAAGGTAACAATCCAAATATTCCTCACAAGTCTAAGTGTCAACCATGTCAAATCAACATAATTATAATATGGGGAGTCAGTAACCCATGAGAATACTTTGAGAAGCATCATACATGTTCCAATAGTGTTTTGAAACCCTATTTCTAACTATCAAAAACCTAGTACAAGACTTGGGAAAAGGGTTCACATTTCATTAGTTGTCATTTTTTCCATAGTAGGAGTAGGAGTGTGGATGAGATATTAATAAACAAGAGGGACTAAATAATAGTATAGAGGATTATAGAATACCATAGTCTCTCATAGCTTCATAGTAAGCTTCGATATCTTTTTTATTTGCATTGACATGCTCTATAACACCTCGTTTTCCCCCAAGACTGTGATTATGCACAAACTTCATATGTTAAATGTTATGAGGCATGTAATTATGTTTTAATAAAAACAACAAACTGTTGACTCAGAGGGAAAAACCTTGACAGTACTTTCCATGATACACCAAAGGAATTGATGATGAAGAGGGACTGATTGAACGGTTGTAGGAGGTGGGATGAGGTGTATCAGTGAAGAAAATAGGAAGCATGCACAACAAGATAATATATACTTGCAAGCATAAAAAACCCCATCTACCATCATATCATATTTCAAATGACAGACCACATGACCCTTGAAATAAGTCACAGGGGTGATTGGGCCAATTAATGGTTGGTGATAGTCGGTCCATGAGACGACACAATTGTTTTAACCACTTGCAGAGGGATACCAAAAACTCACCCCTTTCAGACTAAAATGGAATATCGTAGGTGGAATATACCGAAAGATTTGAGATTTCTCAGGGACAGAGAATAAGACTTGGGAGAAAAAAAAGGAGGAGAATTCACAGATGTAATGGGGACCCACAATAGATAACACAAGAGAAAGAGTCACAAAATAAAGAACATGGGAGAAAAAAACACACAATAGAGAACACGGGAGAAAGAGTCACACAACAATGAATAGATGAGAGGCTAAGTTGAATAAGGGAGAACATAGCATATAGGATCGAAGGTCCCAATTAAGGAAGAGAAGAAGAAATAAAATTTATGGAGGTGAACAAGAAGCTTGACTGAGTTGTTAATGGTCATCCTGGATAGAGAAGGCCCAGATCCCGAACTGAAGCATTAGAGGGTCGCATGTTGGTGCTTACTAGATATAAACCGACATTGGTAAAGTGAGTCCACTAATGGAATGTTGAGCAGAGAAGGGACTCCCTTGTGCAGAGGAAATCTAGTTGAGAAACCACCTGATAAACCTATGGAGACCCAAAGCTCAGTGAGATGTGGCAACTTCTTTTATGTCAGAGGGGGAAGGAGAGTAACTTTCATGGATCATAAAAATATTAGAACCCCGCTAAGTCAATTTCCTCTGTGGTATCATGGCTCTTCATGGGGGTGGCATGTTGTAGTAAGTTAATCTATAGGAAGGCCTAAGTTTGGGAGGAAAGGTGTCCTCTCTCAGTCAATTGGATTGGGCTATTTCCTTATCAAATAAGTGTTTATTTTCTCTAGATCTATTTATGACAGATGTATTTGTATGGATATGAAATTGTTGAATTTATAATCAACTTGGATGTGTATAAATTCATAGTTGAATGCATGAATGTCAGGACCTGTATGACATGTAGTTCTTGAACTGATAATGGTGAAAATGAATAAGCATGGACTATCGTGTAATCGACCATTTTATTCTCCTATGTAAAAAACCTGTAAGTCATGCAATATTTCCATTGTAAGTGAAAATATACTAAAATGGCCTTTGAGTGGTTTTAAGACCCTTGGAATTAAGATTGGATTAATATAGAACTCAAAAAATGACTATTCGCCAAAGAAGGATGATATATTTCCTTCAAATTCTTTGTTAATGTGAGGAGAAATCACCTCCTTCGATCTAAACAATTAGGACATCTCGACCCTTCATTAGTAGGGAATATCATTGGGGAGTTCCAAGTGCAGAGTCTAGTACAAGGTCTGACGACACTAGAATCCGAAGTAGGAACGATAACTGTTGATATAGTTTTTTGTGTCTCAAGAAAGGTATCGAACATTGATACAATGTATGTCATCATCGAAGGTCCCAGGAAGAGTGTGTACATCATGTCGGGAGGTTTGATGATATTGTGGCACAGGATTTGATGATAGTCGTCTATATGTGGCCCCCTTTTTGGAATTATTTCCCCCCCACCATTGATTTTGAATCCCTTTTCCTTTACTTAGAAAAAAATTGGGAGGATGATGTCATAGTGACATCTCGGTGACATGAATTTCCACCTCGACATCCCATGTGTTGAAGTAGTGATAGGTTTCACTCTGTAATTGGTTGTTGGAGCATGTGTGGGTCCCATTGGGCTAAGGAGTCCCTTTGGTCCCTTCGTGGCCAATTGTGACCATTGGATCAGTCGGGGACCATCCCTGAGAAACCTCAGTCGTATATCACATGCATATCATCATCGAAGGAAAGAAGAGTGAAAACCTGAGAGGATACCAAAGCATCGATGATTTAATATTGAAAATGCAATGACGATTGTTGATCTACCAATGGGTGGGAGGAATCCCTGTCGTCGATCTTCCATGAGACTTGTTCAAGGAAGAGTGAGGATGATGAGATCACATGATGATGTGGCATGCCAACAAGGTAGCTAGAGTGTCTATATCAATCGATGCCAGTTGGTTATTATCTTATTAGATCAAGAGAGGAGAGACATTGGTATCCATTGATCTCATCGGATATACAATGAGGAGATCAAGACCATTGGATACATATGTGTCATAGTCAGATGAGTGGAAGTTTTGCATGGATTATATTTGGGACAGGATTGTTGATGATGAAAGGGGGTGAATTTAATGACGATTGTGTTGGATCATTATGTCATTGATGCCAAATGATTGATGTCAAAGGATTGTATTGATTGATTTATTGATTGATTGATTGATGTCAAAGGAACATTGTATTTTCATAGTATATTGATGTAGTGATTGATGGATCATGTATTATCCTTGATGTGAATGGATTGATGTCAAGTGGAATCATAGTCATATGATGTCATGCATAGATGAAGATGGATCAATGAGTTTTCATTGATATATGATGCATATATGAATATGGATTGATGTGGTTTCATTGATATATGATGCATAGTTGGATTGATGTAAAGATGACTCATTATTGTCTTGATAAGGAATACAAATGGATGAACTCCAAAGTGCTCCCCTTATGGTGAAATACCTCATGGAAAGATTCTTTTCAGTTAAGTGTCTTATCATGGTTGATAGGAATTACAAATGGATGAACTCCAAAGTGCTCCCCTTATGGTGAAATCCCTCACGGGAAGACGCTTTGTGATTGAGTTATCCTAGAAGTATGGTTATATAACCCATGCTTAATTTCGGAATAATGAGATCAATATTAGTGAATTTGTCAATGAAACTATCCTAGATGTATAGTTCTTGTCATCTCATTTCCAGTGGTATGTGGAACATCACATAACTCCTCACGGTTTGAGAGTTATGGCCTTACGAAGTTGGAGGACCCTCATGTGGTGGCTTGAAGCCCCAAAAGGTCAAAGAAGTCAAAGTTCTTGCAAATAATAAATTATTTAAAAGTGAAGTGACAAAGTCAAAGAAGATTATTTAAATAATAAAGTGAAATGACAAAGTCAAAGAGAATTATTTAAATAATAAAGTGAAGTGACAAAGTCAAGGAGGATTATTTAAATAATAAAGTAAATGGAGAACTTTCAAATGATGGAAAGTATAAATAAGAGGCAAGGGTATCTTATAAAATATATATCTTGAGCATATATTGAAGATTTATACTGAGAGAGAGAGTGGCTGGAGGATCTCATGGATGCATCAAAGTTTTCGTAACTATGATATCTTGATGGCGAAAGTTTTGGAAGTTCAAAAACCCTACTTTCTAAAGGAGTACGCGAGCAATAGTGGAACAGAGAGCATACATACGCAGGTTGCAGTGAGCTAGAGCGTGTACACACATGGGATGAAGGAAGATAGAGCATGTACAGTTGATGAAGTCATGAATATTTGAGTGTGTTTTGGTGCCAAGTTATTAACGACTGAAGCAAGTTTTAGATCTGCATTCTATGGGCTTAGATCTACCATAGAAACTTTGGTATGGTTACATAGTTGTCTTGATGGATACTCTTGCATATTGTATGGTGAATGGTTGAGGCATTATTGGTATGGATGTTTTGATTTGGTGATATGGTTATGTTGATTGATTGATAGAGTGAGCAACGTTCTTATGTTT
Source organism: Picea abies (assembly GCA_900067695.1). Classification (NCBI taxonomy): domain Eukaryota; kingdom Viridiplantae; phylum Streptophyta; class Pinopsida; order Pinales; family Pinaceae; genus Picea; species Picea abies. The sequence continues at coordinate 10,558 of CBVK0102226976.1, forward strand.
CAGTACTGATATGATTGCCAATAGTACATTGGTTACTTATGTTTGAATAGCATTCATATTGTATGATTGAGGAGCATGATTAAGTTGTTGGAGAGTATGGATATGTTGAGATTGGTTATGGTTTATATTGGACAATGTAAGACAGAAGTGAATGTGATTGAGGGCACACGCAAGTTGCAGTACAGACAGGTTGCACACATACATGAGTTGTACTACTAGTAGGGCATGTACATACGCGTGTTGCACTACTAACAGGTCACGTACATGTTGACAAATTGGTATCTATTGAGGATATATTTCTCTTCTCAATTGGTGTTGAGTTGTGTAAGCCAAGTCTTGCATTGTAGAGCTATTTCTCTTGTAGAGTTGTAACTCTATTCAGTTGTTGTTGATAACCCAAGGATTGTAGTTCGTAATAAAAAGAAAATTGTACATACATCTTGTGTTCTTTGTATTCCTTGTGATGATGACTTATTGATGAAATATGTTGTTGGTATATGGTTTTGATGTATGTTCACATATAACTAGTTATAAATGACAACAATAAGTGATGAGTAAATGGTGATTGCTAACTAAGGAGTTTTGTGAAAGGAAATTTTTGAAAAGATCCCCACACCCATTCACCCCCCCTCTAAGTGTGGTCAGTGTGTCCAACAATTGGTTTCAAAGAGGGCCTTCATTATAAGCCTTAACAATCTTGGAGGAGATCCATGGACACACAAATGGATGATGAAGTTCCAATACTTGATGAGGAAAACTATTCTACATGGAGAATAGAAATTAAGGTGCATTTGAAGGAAATAGGAGCAGGTGTTTGGAAGGAAACTATTGGTGTATCAGTTCCTTTGAAGAACAAGTCAAAGTTTGCAGCTCAAAGGAAATAAAAGAAGAATGATGCATTTTCTCTCAACACCATTCTTAGTGGACTCTCAAGTTCTATCAAAGAGAGCATGGGACAATGCACTACCACCAAGGATCTATGGCTAAAGCTAGAGGAGACATACCAAAGCAAGAAGGAAGACACTAAAGACAACTCCATCAAGAACAATGAAGGTAAAGAATCTCCAAAATCCTCTATTTGCAATGATTCTAAGTGTGATGATGTTGGAAAAAATGAATATCTTAAGACAATTCCATCAATATCAATGAAGGTAAAGAATCTCCAAAAACCCCCAATTGCAATATTTCAAAATGTGATGATGTTGAATATTTCTCTACAAATGAAGAAGAAAATCTAGAGATAATTTGTGTAGATTCAAATGATAGTTATCCCATAGAATCAATAGAAGAATAACTATCCGAACTTAAAAGGAAAGTTGAATGGGATCTGTTTGAATAAAACTATGACCATTGTTACATAGAATATAGCTATATTTCGGATAACACTAAAAATTTTCTTAGAAAGAATCAAAGGCATATATTGAAGTTAAAGGAAATGCTCAAGGAACAAGAAGAATGTAAAAAGACTCAATTAGAAGAAAAAGAAGAGGAGATCAAAATCCTAAAGAATGAAATAAAAGAAAATAAGAAGGTAGATGATGAAATTAGAAAAAGTCTTGAAGTTAATATCAATCTCAAGACCCAAATTGAAGAAGCCAAAAGGATAGAGGAACTATTAAAGAATCAAGTAAATGAAAAGGAAGAGTCATGCCATAAGTTGGAAGCTGAAGTTGTTGATATTAGAAAGAAAGTAGAGAAGTCAAAGAAATTCTTGAATAGCTCAACAATATTGAATGAGATATTGGATAGTCAAAGATCACCAAATGATAAATTAGGTCTTGGATAAAAGAAAGAAGCTACACATGTTGAAGCAAGAACCTCAAAGAAGAATGAGGTAATTCCCTCACTCTCAAAGGATGCAAATAATGTTGCAAGTCAACCATATACACAAGGCAAGGAAAGTTTCAAAGGAACAAATCAAGGAAGACATCAAGAAGCCCTCTTTACACCTCAAAGAAGAGAGACACCTTCAATATGGACACCAAAGCAAAGGTATGAAAATGATTTTCATGGTCATTATTACTCATATAATAAATATGGTCGCAAAGCTTTGGAATGTAGATGGTATGCAAGGAGATATAACGAAAGATTTCATAACACCTTAAGGTGTTGGAGATGTAATCAAGTAGGACACATTGTTGTTCATTGTCACATCATGAGATGCTACAGTTGTAGTGGATTTGATCACAAATCCCAGGATTGCAAGAACACAAGAAGAAAGTCCATGATGAGGACTTCATATAGCATGACTAGAAGAGGGCATGAAGTTAGGAAGGAAGACATTTTTGAAAAGATGAAATCTCAGAACTCAAGTTCTGAGAAGCAGGGACACCTTCAAAAGTGGGTAAAGAAGACTGAACAACCAGAACAGAATGGAAGCCTTAAGGGAAGCTCAAGTTTGTCATCTTCAGAAGCATATGTGGGTTACAATGGTAACAGTCACATACATACGCTATATTACCTATGAATAGGTCACGTATATACATAAGATGTCTGTGCAGCATGCCGTGTATCTGTGGTAAAGACTTGGGAAAAAGGCTATGAACATGAGTTGCAACATGGTATAATGGTATAACTCTGTGTTGCAGGATCTGACATGGTTTGTTGCAGGGTCTAACATTGTTTGTTGTAGGTTTTCATCATTACATGTTGGCATACAAAATTGATGTATGCATGGTGGTGACATATGGTTGAATGTTGAAAAACTATCTTGGATGCATGGTACTAACCCTAAAGTCTGGATTGAGACATTGTTTTTTGTTGAAGAACAATGTTGGTTGTGACAGTGAAATTATGGAACTTTGGTTATGAGATATATCATGATTATGCTAGTTAGAGATGTCATTGATCTATTGAGACACACTTCTAGTACATATTGTATGCTTAGCATTTAGTGAATGGAGGTTGATGTTGATCTGTTGGGGTACACGATTAGTGTAATGATTGATGCACTCATAGATGATATATGTATGTGGATGATAGTACTTGGATAAAGTACACCATTGGTATTTCTTGTTTAGAATATACTTTGGTGCATGATATATGGGATGATATAGTTGAGACACCAGATTGATTGAGATGCATGGTTATGGCACTTGGTTCATGGTGGTGGCATATCATGAGTGATATGACACTTATTTGTGGCACATGGTTGGCATGTTTGTAGAAGCATATGGTTGATACACTCCATTTATGATATCATATAGTTCATTCTATGGTATTGATATACATGGTTGATGTACATAGGTGTTGTGCAAGGTTGACACATTGTATGGTGTTGATGTACATGGTTGATGTACATGGGTGTTGTGCATGGTTGGAACACAATTTGGTACATGATGTACTTGGTTGATGTTTTGTTCATGATTATATATTTCATTGTTGACATATATTTTTCTTCGTGATGTATGGTATGGAACGAGTTTATGCATGGATAGGTCCAAGGATCGTCATAGAAAGAGTGGTTGATCTATGTTATGGTTTAGGAGTAGAATATTGCAGTGGTAGCATATTGTTCATATTGCAGCGAAGATAGGGGGAGACATAACCATAGGGGGAGTTATTCTTATTCCCATGATTCTAGGAGGAGATATTTATTAGATGCAGCGGACTAAGGCATGGTTCCAAGGGGAGCATTGGTCATAGATATGCAGGCATGGTTCCAGGGAGAGCATGAGTAATATGTTTTCAGCATTACATCAAAGTGATATCCCTTCTTCAAAAGGTGAGAGATTATTCATAGGAATATCAAGGCATCTAGGCAAGGGGAGCATCCCCAAGGAGAGTTTACATAGGGGGAACAACCCTAAGGAGAGAACTACCCTTTGTCATTGATGTCAAATGGGGAGAGATAGTCACATTGATATGACTATTGATGTAGAGCAATGCCTTGTCTACATGTTGCCATCAATAATTGGTGTTGACATCAATGTTGGTATTGCCATCTATGCCAAAGGGGGAGATTGTTGGATCATGTTGTTATTGATGTCAAATGACTGATGTCAAAGGATTGGATTGATTGACTGACTGATTTATGTCAAAGGAACAATGCCTTGTCATACTATATTGATGTAGTTATTGATGGATCATATATTATCCTTGATTTGAATGGATTGATGTCAATTGGAATCATAGTCATATGATGTCATGCATTGATGAAGATGGATCAATGATTTGTCATTGATATATGATGCATATATGAAGATGGACTGATTTGGTTTCATTGATATATGATGCATAGTAGGATTGATGTAAAGATGACTCATTATTGTCTTGATAAGGAGTATAAATGGATGAAATCCAAAGTGGTCCCATTATGGTGAAAGCCCTCACGAGAAGACACTTTGAAGTTTAGTGTCTTATCATAGTTGATAGGAAGTACAAATGGATGAACTCCAAAGTGGTCCCTTTATGGTGAAATCCCTCACAGGAAGATGCTTTGTGATTGAGTTATCCTAGAAGTATGGTTAGAGAACCCATGCTTAATTTTGGAATAATGATATGAATATCAGTGAATTTTTCATTGAAACTATCCTAGATGGATAGTGCTTGTCATTCCATTTTCAGTGGTATGTGGAACGTCACATAACTCCTCACGATTTGATTGTTATGGCCTTACGAAGTTGGAGGACCCTCATATGTTGTATTGAAGCCCCAAAAGGTCAAAGAAGTCAAAGTTCTTGCAAAAAGAAATTATTTAAAAGTGAAGTGACAAATTCAAAGAGGATTATTTAAATAATAAAGTGAAGTGACAAAGTCAAAGAGGATTATTTGAATAATAAATTGAAGTCACAAAGTCAAGAAGGATTATTTAAATAATAAATTAAATGGAGAACTTTCTAATTATGGAAAGTGGTTATAAGAGGGTTAACCCTAAAATGAGGAAAATAGTTTAAGTGATCAAGTGGTTATTGGATACATGGACAAGTGGCAAATTGGGCAAAGTTGGACATAGGTGACTATGTGGACAAAGTGGCTATGTGGACAAAGTGGCCTAGAATATGCTTCTAAGGAAGCTACTTGGAGAGTATAAATAAGAGGCAAGGGTCTCTTGTGAAATATATATTTTGAGCATATATTGAAGATCTATTATGAGAGAGAGAGAGTGGTTGGAGGATCTCATGGACGCATCAAAGTTTTTGTAAGTCTGAGATCTTGACAACGAAAGATTCGAAAGTCCAGAAACCCTAGTTTCTAAAGGAGTACGCGAGAAACAATGGGACAGAGAGCGTACATATGGGGGATACATTGAGCTAGAGTGCATACACACATGGGATGAAGGAAGACAAAGCGCGTACAGTTGATGAAGTCATGAATATTTGAGTGTGAGCTAGTGCCAAATTTTTTACGGCTGAAGCAAGTTTCAGATCTGCATTCTATGGGCTTAGATCTGCCATAGAAACTCTGGTATGGTTACATAGTTGTCTTGATGGATACCATTGCATATTGTATGGTGAATGGTTGAAGCAATATTGGTATGGTTGTTTTGATTTGGTGATATGGTTATGTTTATTTATTGATAGAGTGAGAAACAGTCTTACGTTTCAATACCGATATGATTGCCAATAGTACATTGGTTACTTATGTTTGAATAACATTTATATTGTATGATTGAGGAGCATGACTAAGTTGTTGGATAGTATGGATATGTTGAGATTGGTTATGGTTTATATCAGAAAGTGAAAGACAGAAGTGAATGTGACTAAGGGCTGTAGAAGATCTAAGTTTTTCATGAAGAGAAAACTGTAGTTGTTCAAAAGGCACATGCAAGTTGTAGTACAGACATGGCACACACATACATGAGTTTTACTACATGTAGGTTGTGTACATACGCATGCTACACTACTGACAGGTCGTGTACCTATTGATAGATTGGTATCTATTGAGGATTGATTCCTCTTCTCAGTTGGTGTTGAATTGTGTAAGTTGAGTCTTGCATTGTAGAGTTGTTTCTCTTATGGATTTGTAACTCTATACAGTTGTTGTTGATAACCCAAGGATTTTAGTCCGTAATAAAAATAAAATTGTACATACATCTTGTGTTCTTTGTATTTTTTGTGATGATGACTTATTGATGAAATATGTTGCTAGTATATGTTGCTGATGTATGTTCACATTTAACTGGTTATAAATGACAACAATAAGTAATGAGTAAATGGTGATTGCTAACTAAGGATTTTTGTGAAAGGAAATTTTTTAAAAGAGCCCCACACTCATTCACCCCCCTCTAAGTGTGGTCGATGTGTCCAATAGATAGTTGATCATGGACAATATGAGATCTCCATCGTTGAAATTGGGAGACTTCATCCACATATTACAAGGGTCATTGGAGTCTAGGCGTTAACGCCAACACTAAAAGACATCATTGATGCGCTTTGGGCCATTGATATTCAGGAGCGTATATTTGTAGGATCTAAGGAAGATGCACCTTAGATCATCATTGTCAAAGTTTAGAGATTAGGGATGACTCTGTGGAACAATAGATCCCAACGAAGATTTGATGTAGATGAAAGGTCCAGACTGGGGATGCGATGTGTCACTACCACATTGGCTAGTATGAATAATGAGAAGCCACACGAACTTGAGTTGGTATTTGACCAATAAATTCCCTGGAAACTTTAATTAGCCATAACTTTTGATCCTAAACTTAGAATTGAGGATGGTTGCAGTCATTGGAAATATGTCAACAAGCAGAAGATGATGATATGCTCATGAAAAGGTTTGGGGAGGGTTGAGAAGAAGAGGATTTTAATAACCCATCTCCTTGAAAGTTAATAAGGGTATCAGGTGTGTTACATAGTGGTATCATAGTAGATTTCAAATTCTAGGCTTGGGCGGATCACCAAGACTGCTTAAAAATGTTAAAAATATTTTTTCTTTGTGTATGTCTCTATCACCAACATGAAATGCTAAAAATAGTGTTGTTTCAAAACATGAATAGAAGTGAATGGTGCAATGCAGTATGGATGAAACCTCACACCTCAAAGACAAAAATTTTGATTGTCAAAATGACAGATAAACCCCTCCAGATTTGATGGCCACTGTGGGAAATTTGAAGGCAAATAATACGAGACTCATAAGAGCATATGATAAACAAAAAGAGATCAATGTATTTATACTACAGAGCCTATTGAAAATTCAAAAAAATCTACAACAACTCCTTATAAATGTAGAACTACAATAGTCGAAGAGGTTGAAAACCCATTTAGAAGCTCAAAAACATGGATTGGATCACAGTGATGCGGGAAGGATCTCTTCTAGAAGGAAGCGTCAAGATTCCATGAAAGGAGATTCAAGTGGAGGCATTTCCATGGATTCCCCTAGTCAGAAGACTAATTCAGTAGGACACTCCAGTAGTGGCATGAAATTTGACATTCCTAAGAAGACAAAGAGGAAGAATTCTGAGCATTTTTTGACTAAAGAATTCAATAGGAGAAGCCACCTACCTTTGATGGAGATATAAATAAAGGACAAGAAGTTGAAGCATGGTTATTTGGCTTGAAAAAGTATTTTTGAGTACATAATTATTTTGACAACACCAAGGAAATAATTACAATATTTGACCTGAATAGAGGGGCTTCCATTTGGTGGGAAGATTTCAAGCAAATCAAAAGGATAAAGGAGAAGAAATTGACATGGAAATAATTTGATAAATAATTTTGTAAAGCTTACCTATTTGAAAATTATTACAATGAAAAGATAAAGAAATTCCATGAGATTAAGTTGGTACAACTTACCTTGGATGCATATGTAAAGATATTTATGGAGTTGTTGAGGTATGTTCCCTACCTTAAGGATGAGAAGGTGAGAATCCAACATTTTCTCAGTGGGTTACTTTAGTCCTACCAAGACCGAATTGAGTTTGAAAAACCCAATCCATTGGAGGACACCATATGGAAGGCCAAATTATATTATGATCGGTCTAAGAATAAGCATGAGTCTTCCAAATATTGGAAAAGGAAGGACATTAGAGGATTCCATAAGAAGGGATTCAAGTCTTTCCCTCAAAATAATTAAGGGAAGGATGCACAGTTGGGTCAGCTAAGAAGGAGTGTACATTAGAAAAACTTTATGTCACAAATTAGAAATAAACCACTAGAGTAGGCAAGGGAAAGAACAAAGGATCCCAAGAAATGATCCAAGTGGATATCGGGGGCCACCC
>CBVK0102227079.1:0-18418 GCA_900067695.1 Picea abies
AGGAAAGAACAACTATTCTGTAACCAAAGAAAAGAACCATGTTCCCAAGTAGGAACTCCAGTACCTTGTTCTGATTAACACACTTTCATGAAAGCATCAATGCGTAGAAGACTAACTCTATCTAATAGAGAACAGGACCTTCTAATTCCTTCCCTTAAGAAGGAACCCTTAACCCAGTCTCTGATTAGCACACTTGTGAAAACAACTGAAACATAACTAATTCTACAGAGAATAGGACCTTCTAATCCCTCCCATTTAGCAGGGACCCTTAACCCAGTCTCTGATTAGCACACTTGTGAAAACAACTGAAAGATAACTAATTCTACAGAGAACAGGACCTTCTAATCCCTCCCATTTAGCAGGGACCCTTAACCCAGTCTCTGATTAGCACGCTTGTGAAAACAACTGAAATCTAACTAATTCTATAGAGAACAGGACCTTCTAATCCCTCCCATTTAGTAGGGACCCTTAACCCAGTCTCTGATTAGCACACTTGTGAAAAAAACTGAAAGCTAACTAATTCTACAGAGAACATGACCTTCTAATCCCTCCCATTTAGCAGGGACCCTTAACCCAGTCTCTGATTAGCATGCTTGTGAAAACAACTGAAAGCTAACTAATTCTATAGAGAACAAGACCTTCTAATCCCTCCCATTTAGCAGGGACCCTTAACCCAGTCTCTGATTAGCAAACCTTATAAAATCTTCACACAATATTGCTAATTAAAATGATTGTGAAAATAATGTAACACTCAATAAAATAAATTTCCTAACAAGACAGAGTTCAGCAGTGTTTCAGCAAAGCAGAATTCATTAAAAGTAGTGTTTCAGCAAGACAAACGTTAATCAAGGAATAAACAGAAATTACACTAACACACTGTAAAACTAACGGGTGAATCTTGTGAAGAAGGTGGGCCCTCCCTTCTCACAAGATTCCCCTGAAACGAAAAGGCTAGAGGAGGATGTTTAGAACAGTCTTTTATTCATATATCAAAGTATCATATTACAATCTGGAAATGAAGTACGTCCCTCTCTTTGAAGCTTTCTTAATACATAAAAACGTTGATCCTTTCGAATGGTGATTTCCCCTTATTTAAAGAGGGGATCCCTTCGATACAATTGATCAAATTACAAATGTATATCTGAGTCCTATTCCTAGTCAGATCAACTTTCTAAACCAGAATAGGATGTCCTAGTCTCGTGCAACAGAATGCTATTACAAGTGCTGAATGAGGTGTTGTTGTTACGGCTGGAGTAACAGTTCTTTTCGTTGGTGCTGATGTTGTTTCGGCACCACAAATCGTGGGTTGTTTCAGCAATGGGATTTGCGCTCTTGACTGTTTCAACATTCTCATGTAGGAGCGATGGTTGGTGCTTGGCTCATGGTGCAACTATTGTAGAGTTGTTGTTGATCGCTGACTGTGTAACTGCTTCCTTTTTGTTTCAGTATCGTCGGTCCTGAGCTGTGTAATGGCTTCCTCTGTGTTTCAGCATCGTGGCCATGAACTGTGTAACAACTTCCTCAGCATCATCAATCTTCTGTGTTTCATCATCTGCGACCCTGGACTGTATAACAGCTCTATGTTTCAGCATCTATGACCTTGGACTATGTAACATCTTTGTGTTTCAGCATCTGCGACCTTGGAATGTGTAACAACTTTGTGTTTCAGCATCTACGACCTTGGACTGTGTAACAGCTTCTGTGAATTGTTGTTTCAGCAACAGGCCTCGAATGCTAATCTGCAATTTGAACTGTTTCAGCACTTATACATTTCTAATCAATGGTTAAGTACGAGAATGATGTAAAATATTATGCAAAACAGATTAAACGTATAGTAATGAGAAGGGACGTTGTATACCTTTGGAATAATAAGATAAAGTGATAATATGAGTTTGAATGTGGGTGATCAAGAGTGTAATAGTGGCAAAAAGTATGGGCAAAAAGGTACATTGTGTGGTCCTAACACCAAGCACAATCAATACGATGAGGATTACATCATGATGGATTTTCAAAAGCAATCAACAACATATTTTTGGGAGGAAGAAGATTAGTTGCAATTCAAACATGACAGTCGGCCTGTGCATAACAATTATGACAGCAATGAGCTAAATGCAAAAAAATTTAGAGTAATTGGAAAGACTTTACCCTTATGTTTCTCTTCATTTCAATTTCTGAGATAAAATTATAAACAAGTTGTAAATAGTGAAGATGTAGAATCTTATAATGAATCAGTTAAGGATGTCATTGATGACATGGAAGTTGTTTTAGATCTAGTATTATAGCCACTAAGTTCCCTTGGCTTTCAAATTTCAGATGAACGTTCAGAGCCTGAAACAAAATTTGAATCAGTGGAATATAATTATGTACCATTAGTCTTTAATTCATTTCAAATTTTGAAGGAAACTCTTGAGCAAATGTTGAAGGATAAATACATACAAAGTCAGGAAATTTCATTTGAATCAATGCAGTAGTCATGTCAGTCTCTTCAGGATCCAATAGTTGATTTGTTGGATGACCTGTGTTGTCAAGATCATGTTTCATGTGCCAATTATGGACTTGAAAGAATTTATGATATAGACATGGTTAGACAGTCATTTTCATGGTTTGATTCAACAACGAATTTTTCTCAAAGTTCATTAGAAAATCTACAGACAAATCAGAGTTTGCATAATGATACAGATGGCATATGTGTATTATCAAGTCATGGTCTTAAAATGGATAAATTTGAATATCAGGAGATAGGTCATTTTTATCATGATCCTATAGTTATCTATATGAAGAGTTATTATTTTTAGAATGCCCATTGATACCTAAAGTTTCTATGATTGTCCACAGTCCTAGGGCTTTGTGTTGTGAAGATCAGGTTGGAAATCAGTCTATGTTTCCCATGCAAGTTCTATTTCTGATACTGGTTAAAAACATTGAAAGAGAAGAGTTATTAAAGCAGTTTCTTGACTGGTTGCACTGGCATTATTATATCATTTAGAACAACACAATTATCAATAGTGTAGGGTAGGTAGAAATTTGAATAATCTCAGTCATTTGTGCATTTTTTAGCAGTGTGTGGCTTCCAGTAGAGTTTGTAGCTGATAGTGTATAGTTCAACATTCATTTTAATTTGAGCCAGTTCGGAGATTGTAGTTGCAGTGACTCCATGGCCCAATGGATAAGGCATTGGTCTATGTGTTCATATTTCTATGGTTCTTGTCACCTCTCGAAAGAACTTCCATCCCCAAGTGGAGCCTATGTTGGGGTCCTATAGTCATAGGTGACTTGATTCTTCATCTATCTATTTGGCATTGTTGTCATAATGAAGACATCTGGCTTGCTGAGCTCGGTTTATTTCACTTTTCCCTCCATCCATTTCGCCCAATCTTTCATAACCCTGTTGCACCCTCCATGCCCTCACCCTCCATTTTCCACCCCTCCACTGTTTTCGTCCTTACATAAATAAACAAGCTTAGGATAAAAAACATTAGGTTAATAACAAATGGTTAGTGACATTTTTTAACACTAATTAGCATAATAATGTTAATTTAATTAGTGTAGTTAGATTAATAAAACTAGGTTAGGCTTGTTAATAATAAATTACTAATTAATTAATAATTAAATTGAAATCTAGGCTTCAATCTAATTAAAAATAATTAATTGAATAATTAGTAATTAGGTTAGTTTGTTTAAGTTAGCAATTAGGTTAGTATATTAGAATTAAACATTAATTAAAAATCAAATAAAACATATAAATATAAAACAATTTAAAAATTTTAATTAAATAAAAAAAAATATAAAATAAAAACAAATAATAAAAAACAAAAATAAATTAATGAAACAAAACTATATCCTAAGTTCTAAAACCCACACCCATGCATCTTTCCCCATATATCGGACCCCCCTCCCTTATGTCACTCAACCAAAGGGGGGTCTGAAAAGTAAAACCACCATAGGACACCTATCACCACTATGAGAATTCGGAACCACCGCCTAATACGACTTACCACCCTAGGGGGGTCCAAAATCCACTCTCTCTCTTCCAAAAGCGCTTTCCCCCAAAATCAAAACCGTTTTTTCCTATTTGACCACATGTCTTCCAAGGATGATTCTGGGAAAACCCGAAGAGGTTTTGAGAAATGGAGAGAGGATTTTCTGAGTAACAAGCTAAAGAAAAATAACCTCTCTCAAGTTTTTCACAGTTATCAGTAATTGGGAGAATCGAAGCCATCTCTGAGAACCATTTTTCAAGATTCCATGTTTCCTGATTTTGTCATCTTTTTGCAGTAGCTGTTTTGGAGAGATGGAGACAAATTTGGAAAAACCGAAAGAGTTTTTTTTGAAGGACAGGTTCATCTAAAATAACCTCTTTCATTGTTTCCACAGCTATCATATTTTTGGATATACAAGCATCTAAGTTGACCCCTATTTTCAGTAGTTCGACCCACCTTTCATGGTAGATAGTTCAAAATTTTTCAGGGATTTGTTTCTATTTTTGGCCAGGTTGTTGAATTAGACCTCCTGATCCTAGGGGATAATTTTTATATATATTTTTATAATTCAAATATAAAAGGGGGGATCAGTTGATACATGTTCCTAGAATAGGATCCAGATTGTAAACCAGCTCACAGAACCTCTTGTGTTCATCAATCCAATAATACAGTCACAACAGTTACACAATTCATGTGTCAATCTTGGTGGTGAAATGTTTTTATTCACTTTTATTTGTTTCCATTTTATTTCTTAAGTTATTCATATTCTAAATCATGCTAAGAGGTGTAAAGAATAGAATTTCTTGAGACATACACTATGTTTTTGGCTTTGACATAATTATCAATATTTTCTGCTCAATGGTTAATTCTAGGATTCTTGATTGTCATGTTATTACCTGGTCCTCTCATCTTCTCCTCCAAGTCCAAAATCAACCTCAAAGAATCTAACAAGAGTTCCTACATTTCCCTATAAGGCTGTCTATAGAACCTGTCATTGATTGAACCCCAACTTGTGAATCCATTGCCCAATAGTTTTTACCTCGTTGTTCCAACCCAACAATTCAAAACAAACAAACAACCCTGTACTCTTATAACTAGCCTAAAATTCTCAGCAAACAAAGCTATATCAGATAGAGAGAGCCCTCTCTGAGTCTTGGAGGGTTAGATCCATGACTCCAAGTGGTTTGTTGTTACCTCTGTGACTACCACCGTAGCCTTGGGAAAATTATAGAGTGCTAACATAATCTATCACAAAACCAGGTGGTTGTTCCATGCAAATTTATTCATATAGGTCTCCATGAATAAAGGAACTCTTCAAATCCATCTGATATATTTTCCATCCAAAACGTGTAGCAAGGGAAAGAATCAGGAAAACGGAGTTCATCTTTGCAATAGGGGAAAAGGTATCAGTGTAGTTGATACCTTTTTGTTGAGAAAATCCCTTCACAACTAGGCATGCTTTATGTCACTCAACAATACCTTCATAGTTAAATTTGGTCATGTAGACCCATCAACACTTCACAACATTCTTTCCTTCTAGTCAGGGAACCAAGTCCCAAGTATGATTTTCTGACAAAGAATTAGTTTATGTATACATAACCTCCTCCAATTCAGATCGTCCTCGAGCATTTGAGTATGAAACAAGATCAGAAGTTTCAAGTACATGAGTCATCAAGGAAATTATGGCATGTTTCTTTTGACTTTGATTTTTTCGTCCATAGGAAATATCATTGACATCAGCTCCAATAACTTTAATTTTCTTGGCAGCCCATCTAGTTGTTGAAGTTTGAGTAGCTTCGGAAGATATTCTTATTATATTGATATTGTATTTGACCGAGAAAAAACCCTAAAGAATAATATTATATTATATTTGTTAAGTCAACCCTATTTTGTGTTTGTAAAATCTGGCGCTATTTTGCCTTGACAAGTCAATTTTAAATTAGAAATATAAAGTGGACAAGTCATCCCTAACCTAATTTATGGGGGGGTAAAACTTGTATTTATAAGAGGCTAGGCACCTCAATTGGATAAAATAAATAAAAATCTCTCTCACACTCACACAAGATAAGTGTGAAAGTTTGAGAGAGTGACTCAGCTACAGAGGAAGAGTGACACAACTACAGAGGAAGGGTGTTTTGGTGAAGGATTTTGAATATCTATTGGAGGACTATCTTGGTCTAGTGGTGCACTACCCTATTTTGGTTAGGGTTTCTAGTTTGTCTTTTGTTTTGGTGAGATCTCTCTTAGGATATGCATTGTACTTGTTGAAGAATATATATTGAATATGTTTTGTTGGGTTTTCTCCCCCATGAGGGTTTCCTGGGATAAATCTGTGGATGTCTTTCTTTCAGTGATCCTTATGCAAGCAGTTATTGTTTTAATAGACTAAAGTTAAAGAATACTACACACTTAATTGTTTAATAACAAATTTAACATGGTATTAGAGCTATCCTAAAAAAATCCATTTTCATAATTTATAATAGCTCATTGGGGAAAATAAGACCATAGGAAGACTCTCCTAACCCTAGCATATCTTTCCTTGGGGTTATATTCTTAGTTTGACAAAGTTTTGGAAACTGCAACTAATGTTGCAACTTCTGCAGTTGTTGCAACTTCCTACAACTACACAAAACCATAGAAGGTGTTTTCACACATTTTTTGAAAGACATTGGTCAAAGTAAGGCCACTAAGAAACTCACCTTAGGAGGGTGTGCCTTTCCCTCTGAGAAGAATTCCAAAATTCATATTTTAAAAAATTAGGGTTTCCTCATAAACTCTAGTTCAAGATGTCTTGGCAGCTACAGACTTGAAGTTGGAACTGATCGCCTTGGAATAATACACTCTAGTAAGTACAAAACCTTTCCTTGAAAAGTTCTTATTTTTCTTATTCTATTGTTTAATCACAAGATGGCACCCAATACCAAGCTTGATGATAAGCTTGAAAGTGTTGATAACTTTTGATCATGAAAGTACAGAGTGATGCTCATTATAGAAGAGAATGATTTAGAGGATTTTATAAAAGAAGAATTTCCATAACGTAATGAAGATGAGGCCAAAGAAAAGTACAAAAAGAACGTAGTGAAGGTGAAGAGAATCATTGTTGATTTTATCAAGGATCATTTGATCCTCCATGTCTCATCATTGAAAACTCCCAAGAAAATGTTTGATGCCTTATCCTGATTGTATGAAGGAAAGAATATCAACTAGAAAATGAACTTGAGGACACAACTCAAGAATGTGAATATGCAGATTTCAAAAACTATCCAATCATACTTCACAATGGTGTCTCAAATCAAAGAACAACTTCAAGCCATTGGAGACACAATTGAAGAAGCATAATTAGTAATGACTACATTGAATGGTCTCCCCAGATATTTGGAATCATTCATTAAGGGTATATGTCCGAGAAGAAGGCTAACAAGGTTTAGCATGTTTTGGGAGGATTGTACTCAGGAAGAAGCCATATTCGTAGCAAGAGAATAGAAACTAGGTGATGAAGAAAATCAAGCTCTAGCAGCTCATGCTAGAAAATGAAAGAGAAAGAAGGAAACTCATTCATACAAGAAGCCTCATGGATTACAAAAGACACATAAGTTCAAGAAGGACTTCTCAAATTACATATGCTTCATTTGTTAGAAGATGTGACACATTGCCATAAACTATCCCAACTCCAAAGGTCAGGTCAAAAAAGGAAAGTATAAAAGACATCATGCTCATGACGTAGAATATGATGAACATGATCATGAGAAAACCAAATAAGAAGACTCAAGTGAAGAATTTGTTTTGATCTCAGATATTACAGGTACAATCACTCATGGAAGTGACACATGGATTATTTATAGTGGTGCTTCTAAGCACATGACTGGTTATAAGGAATCTCTCTCATACCTAGTTCAGAAAGATTCACCTCACAAGACGAAGCTAGGTGATGACTATCAATATCCCATTAAAGGAGTAAGAGAATCATCCCACAAGTTAGACTCCAAAAAAACTATGAAGATGAAGGATGTGTTGTATATACCTAGTTAAAAGAAGATTATCCTTTATATCTCATCTTTATATGAGAACAGATTTAGAGTTTCTTTCATTGATGGTGAAGTCCTCATGTGGCCTAGAGGAAAATCTATTGATGATGTTGTAGTGATTGGTGTCCAAGAAGGAGGATTATACAAGTTAAAGGGACACTGAGTTTTAGTGCTAGTAAACAGTATAGTTAATCCAAGTGAACTATGGCATAGAATATTTTCTCATATACATTACAAAGCCCTACAGATTGTGATCAAGATGGTGAAAGGTTTGCCATAAATCCCAGTAGAACATGAAGGCATATGCAAAGGATGTGCACAAGGAAAATAAGCCATTTCCAAGAAGCGATAGAAAATCCAAAGGATTCTTGGACATTATACATTTAGACATGTGTGGACCAATGTTAGTTGCTTCACTTAGCAGGTATGTATAATATGTTTCATTTATTGATGATTTCTATCGTAAAACTTGGATTTACTTTTTGAAGGCTAAAAGTGAAGTATTCGACAAGTTCAAAGAGTTCAAGGAACTTGTTGAAAACCTATCTGAAAAGAAGACACAGTACAATTACTCCAAGTGAACTATGGCATAGAATATTTTCTCATATACATTACAAAGACCTACCAACTGTGAGCAAGATGGTGAAAGGTTTGCCATAAATCCAAGTAGAGCATGAAGGCATATGCAAAGGATGTGCACAAGGAAAGAATGTGAATAAACCATTTCCAAGAAGCGATAGCAAATCCAAAGGAGTCTTGGACATTATACATTTAGACGTGTGTGGACCAATGTTAGTTGCTTCAATTAGTAGGTATGTATAATATGTTTCATTTATTGTTGATTTCTATCATAAAACTTGGATTTACTTTTTGAAGGCTAAAAGTGAAGTATTCGACAAGTTCAAAGAGTTCAAGGAACTTGTTGAAAACCTATCTGAAAAGAAGATAAATATTTTGAGATCAGATAATGGAGGAGAATTCACTTCATATGAATTCAATGCATTTTGTAAGGAATTTGTGATTAAGAGGGAGCTCTCTACTCCCTACAATCCTCAACAGAATGGTGTGGTAGAAATAAAGAACCCTACAATCATGGAAGCATTGAAGGTCATGATTCATGATCAAGACTTACCTATGCATCTATGGGCAGAGGAAGACAGGACCATTGTGTATGTACAGAACAGGAGTACCCATAAAGTACTTGGGAACAAGACACCAGAAGAGATGTTTAGAAGTGAAAAGGCATAGGTCAGTCACCTGAGGATATTTGGATATCCAGTATATGTGCATGTCCCAAAGGAAAAGAGGTCGAAGTTGGACCCTTTAGGTAAGAAGGGTATATTTTTTGGATACAGTGAGACATCGAAGGCATACAGAGTTTACATCCATGGTCACCATCAGATTGATTCTAGAAAATATGTCACATTCGATGAGGATACATGTTTTAGTAGATCAAGAAAAAATCATTCAGATGGTATTCATGGTGAGGATCCTAAAGCTCCTAGAGTTACAGATACAGATGTAGGTGATGATGTTGTACTAGAAGATCATGATATGGAAGAAACACAAATACCTGTAGACTCATCCCAAGAGATGAATACCAAGAAGAGAAGACTATCTTGGCTCATGAAATAATTCAGGATGTAGAGAAGCATGGTGCTCCAGATGGATCCTTCAAAGAAAGAAAGAGGCCATGAACTTACTCTAGATATGTGGCATTGCTAAGTGACATCATTGATGTTGAGCCTACCAGTTATGAAGAAGCTACAAAGAAAAATGATTGGAAGGATTCCATGGTTGAAGAGTGGCAATACATTGTAAAGAATGATTTTTGGGATGTGGTTTTGAGACCGAAAGAGAAGATAGTTGTAAGTTCCAATTTGATTTATAAGAGAAAATATTTAGCATATAGAAGTATCGAGAAATACAAGGCAAGGTTCATAGCACGTGGTTTCTCCCAGAAATAAGGAATAGATTATGAGAAGGCATTTGCTCCTGTGGAAAGATACACTTCAATTATAGATATACTTGCAATAGTCGTAGTAAAGAAGTGGAAGGTACACCATATGGATGTGAAGACAACCTTTCTAAATGGTGTAATAGAAGAAGAAGTGTATGTGGATAAGCCACAAGGTTTCGAGTCACATGAGGGTTAGACACGTGTGTGTATATAGAACAAATCCTTGTATAGGTTCAAGAAAGCACCCAGAGCATGGTACGGTAGAATTGGCAGCTTTGTGATGAGCTTGGGATTTACCAATAATAAAGAACATTCCAAGATGTACTTAAAGGTTGTGGATGGTGATCCAGTGATACTATTGTTGTATTTAGATGACATGTTTTTGACAAGAGACGAGAAGATCATCACTACGAGTAACAGGAATCTTGTTGCAAAGTTCGAGATGAAAGACCTAGGCATGATGAGTTACTTATTAGATCTATAGGTGTGGTAGAGACCGGGTGAGATTTTCCTTAACCAAGGAAAATATGTTGTTGATATTCTGAAGAGATTTAGAATGATGGATTGCAAGGTCATGCCTACACCAATGGTGACAAATCTGAAGTTGTTGAGCAATACATCTTCAGAGATAGTGGATTCCAACATTTATAGAAAAATGATTGGTTTGTTGATGTACTTAATGAAAACAAGGCCAGTTATATGTTTTGTGGTGAACACATTGAGTCAGTATATGGTTGAGTCGAGAAGTGTTCACTTGGTTGTTGCAAAACATGTGATGAGGTACCTGAAGGGTACAATTGATTATGGACTCTGATATGCTTCATATTGTGAGATAATCATGCAAGGATTTAGTGATTCAGATTAGGTCGGTAGTGTTGCAGACCAGAAGAGTACATATGGATGTTTCTTCAGTATGGAATCAACCACGATCTCATGGTTTAGCAAGAAGAAGACTATTGTGGTGCTCAGTACAGTTGAAGTAGAGTATATAGTAGCATGTTCAACTAGCAATGAAGTAGTGTGGCTTCGGAAGCTTCTTACATGATTGTTTGATCTCAAGTTAGAGGCAAATTATATCTGGTGTGACAACCAAAGTTGTGTGAAGTTGACAGAGAACCCAGTGTTTCATGAAAAGTCTAAGAATACCGAGATCAAGTACCATTATATCAGAGATATGGTACAAAAGGGAGCAATGAAGCTCCAGTATGTCTCTACAGATGAGTCGATAGTTGACGTGTTGACCAAGCCTCTATCAAGAGTAAAGTTTTTGTACTTCAAAGATAATATTGGTGTGGTATAGAAGGAGGTCCCTAGTAAGAGGGAGTGATGAGTTACATTTGCAATCCAAGGTAGTAGCTTCAACATGTGGAATAAGCAACGAGTGGTCATTCATAGGCATGTTACAAATACTCTAGTGAAACATTCTTGTACGTCGATTTACTGCTACTCCAGTGAAAAATTCTAGTATGTAGAGGGCTACTCCAGTGAAAAATTATGGTACGTTGAGTTACTCCTACTCCACTGAAAAAGTCTAGTACACATATTTATACTCCAATGAAAAAGTATGGTACACAAGTTACTTACTCTGGAACCAGTCAACATGACCTCGTACAAGGTCAGCAGATGCCATGCCTTTAGGGATGGTTAGTTACCTGAATTTTTAAGTTGGTGGGACAACCTGTGTGGTTGAAGGTGTTTCCAAGCCTTGGGATATATGGGTAGTGTGTGCGCACTACATCACCTAATCCTCATGATTAGATTCCTGGTCATTATGGACCAGTTTCCTGGTGTCCCAACCAGAGGTTACTAGTTCATTCTGGAACTAAATTCCATATTATGTGTGAGTTAGCAATTGAAATCCCCATGATGAAGTAAATCCTGAATGGATGATGAGACCCTAGATGATGTAGTTACAAAATTTCTTCAATATAGATTCAGGGAAATTCAACAATTCAATGGTCAAGTGTATAGAAGAGCAGAAGCAGTCATGATGATCGTTCAAGAAGAATACCTCCCTTCCTAAGAGGGAGTGTTGAAGTTTGATTAGCTTTGGAAGATATTCTTATTATATTGATATTGTATTTGACCAAGACAAAACCCTAAATAATAATATTGTATTAGATTTTTTAAGTCATCCCTATTGTTCCTTTGTAAAATTCATCTCTATTGTTCCTTGACAAGTCAATTGTAAATTAGAAATATAAAGTGGACAGGTCAACCCTGACCTAATTTATGAGGGAGCACAACTTGTATTTATAAGAGGCTAGGCACCTCACTTAGAGAACACACACAACACCTTGTATTTATAAGAGGCTAGGCACCTCACTTGGAGAACACACACAACACGCAAAGTCATGGAAGATAAGTGCACAAGTTTGAGAGAGTGACACAACTATAGAGGAAGAGAAACATAGCAATATAGGAAGGGTGTTATGGTCAATGTTTTTGGTTATCTATTGGAGGACTATCTTGATCTAGTGGTGCGCTACCCTATTTTGGTTAGAGTTTTGGTTTTTCTTCTGTTTTGGTGAGATCTCTCCTAGGAGAGATATTGTACTTGTTAAAGAATCTATATTGAAGAATATTTGTCGGGTTTTCTCCCCCACGAGAGTTTCTCAAGATAAATATTGTGTATGTTTTAGATGTATTTCTTTCATTGATCCTTATGCATGTTGTTATTGTTTGAATAGACTAAAGTTAAAGAATACTACACACACTTAAATTCTTAAGATAAAATTTAACACTAGGTAGACAAGAAACAGGTGAAAAGGTGTTCACAAGAACAAGGTTGATCATAATTGAGAAGAGTTTCAATCAACGAATACGGCAGACCATTTGAAATAAAGATCAATGTACTAGTCAACTTGGAGGTTGATGGTCGAGTCCAAATAGAAATAAATTTTGAATGTCAAGTTGAAGGGATGAAATATGGAACAGGAGAACTAGAGTATGAGACAACATCAAAGGTATCATCCTACATCAATCCAGTGGAGGAATTCAACAACTTGATTCTAGAATAATTCTCATCAAACCATACATTTCGTTTGATAATGATTTTTCGTTTGATTGGATCAAACAATTAATAGGGTTTCAACTCTTTAGAGTATCCCATCATGATGCAAGCATGACATTTTGCATCCAACTTATTTATGCAATCCCAGGAAACACAACCAAAAACATGAAGGTGGCCAACTGATAACTTATTTCCACACCATCACTCAACTAGAGTCATTGAAGGAATAGCTCAGGTCGAGATGTGATTGAGAATATAGTTTTCATAATATACCACTTCATCCCAAAAGTGAGAGGGTAGATATTTAACATGCAAAACACATGTGTCCATTTCAAATAACATTCAATTCTTTCATTATGCAATTCCATTCTTCTAAGGTGTGTGAAGAACTGACCACTACCATTAAATACTAGATCAAACCAAGTATTCTTCAAAAGGTCAATTTACATACTCATCACCATTTTTTGATCCCAGACACTTGATGGGTCAGCGACATTGTTTTTCAGCAAATTCTGTAAACTCTTTGAACTTTTCAAAGATTTTTATTGTTTAGAAAATAGACCCATGTGAAACAAGATACATCATCAATGAAAATAAATATAGACCTTGCTCATACTAGGAAGGTAGATTGATGCAACAGAAATCACTATGAACCAAGTCCAAGAGGTTCTGTGCTTGCCACGCTTTTCGAGCGTCAAATGATTCTTGATGATTCTTTCCAAGAATACATCCTTTACAAAATCCTTCATGGGGAAACACTTTAGGTAGACAAGAAACCATGTTTTGAGTTGTCAGTGTCTACAGACTCCAGAACTTCAAGTGTTTGAGTCGTTCATGCCAATTTTAAATTTGTTCATTAGTGTGAGAAACAAGAGTATTTGGTTTGCTCTTAAGTTGAGTCGAGTCACATAATTTCTACATATTGTCCTTCATGTCAAGAAACCCTATGGAAAAAATTAACTGACCTTTCTTCAAATCATAAAAAAATAATTGATCAGGACAAAATTCCACAAATTTTTCTGTATTTTTTAACTAAGAAACAAACAACATATTGGCACTAAGGTTTGGCACATGATATATGTCAAAACTCCTCCCATGTCGATTGGTAACATCAGCCTGACCAACAATATCAAAATAAAAATCATCAACAACATAAATATTCCTCTCATTGACGTCATTTATGGACGTGAACAAGGAGACATCCTTAGCCATATGATGAGTGTAATCAAAATTGACTAGATATGTGTTCTATGTAGAATGATATGGAAAGGCTTGATGACTTGGAAAGTGAAATTATCAATGGGTCAACGTCGCACAATGGACATGTCCCCTTTAAAGTGTTTAACCTTCTCTAAATTTTCTCTCTTATTATAGAAATATTTATCCACATGTCCAGTCTTTCCACAATACTTACATGTCTTCTTCTTTCGACATCCATAAGGTGCATCTATTTTACCTTTAGATTTTTGGTCGAGGCCTCCAGGTTTCTATTTAGAGGTATCAAATCGTACTCTTTCCCTGTAATTTGAATTTCCATTTCCCTTGAGCAAGTGGGATTGATGTTTACCACCAAGATTTCTTGTTCAAGAAGCATGTGTTGATTAGTAATCAAAATACCACTAAAACATTAAAAGGTCTAGTCCCTATGATATTCCTTATGTTCTTACTAGTAGGTGAAAAAAATCTACATGAACATGTCGAATGGTCTTCTCAAATTCATCAGCACCGCCTTGATGATTTGTCCATATTTATTCTAATAATTATTTCCACATTCGTCCAATTTCAACTAGAGTTCCTTCACATGCTCCAAGTAGTCCTTTCTTATGTCAAAAGAATGAGGATCAAGAAAGATCAACTCTTTCTCCAACTACATGAAATGACTTTCATCGACTCTTTTGAACAATGAATTCAACTTATTATAGACATGATGAGGCAAGTTGATTCCACTAAGGTGAAAATGAATCTCCCATGAGATATAGGTCGTGGTGACACCCACGACCTCATCCTTCTTTCCATCAATAGAACAATTTTTCTGATCATTTGTTGGATATAGAAGTGCAATATTCGCATACTTCCACAATCATTTACTCTTCAATAGGGTTTCCATGTCTAGTGCCCATACTACATAATTTCATTCATTCATTATAACATGATCAGTCTTTGAATCCACCTTCGATATCTAGACAAAAGTTGTTTTTTTTCAATAATTTCCATTCAGCAAACCATCAGCCCAGAGTCAATCACACGGCAGGTTTGACTCAGTAAGGTTTTGTAGATAACAGGCGAGGTTTCAAACCATCATCTTTGATACCATGTTAGGGAATAGGGTGGAATCAGTTATGAAAAAACCAGACAGTTTTGTAGAAAATCAAAGAGGGGATAATACTTTTGAAAACAAAGGTGGTGTCTAAAGACACCGTTACAACACTTAAGCACAATGATTTGTGATCAGAACTGTTATCACATATAGTTTTCAAGGGCAGCAGGTCATCCAATTTCGTGGTCTACATAGGAAGCATCTGAGCACAACATGCAGAGCAACTCATTTAGGGCTTAAAATACAAACAGGTGGGCTCAGTTTTACGACGGTGGAGATCCCCTGTGAGGATCGTATTAGCGGTTCCTAGGTATTTAGAGTTTCATAATTGCAAAAATTATAGGTCCATGAAAAGCATCGAAGTCCCAAAGTCTTGAAGTAGTTCTCAGCCATCCGAATCTATATTGCCACGCGTCATCAGATCTGTCACTCTGGGAGTTTTACTTCAGGAGTTTTAAAATGAGAAACATTGAAAAGTCCTGAAGGGCTGAAGCCCAAAGCGCCTGAAGAGAATATAAGTCATTGATCAGTAGGAGCTGGTTCCTGAGGCTCGATATTTCAGAAGTGAAAAAGGGGAAGGTTGTGGGTTTCATAGGACCTGTAGTAAAGAGATGCCATCAACACAAAACAACCCCTGGGAATTTAGCCTTGTTGCGATCTCGAGAAGAAACATTAAATGAAAAAGAAGTAGTGGTTGAAACTTCAACTAATTCCATAAATGGAAAGCATGGAGGGTCTGGTTGTAGAGACAGATCTTTCAGCCAGAGGCCCCCTTGATGGATGATTTTTCCTGAAGGCCCATGCTGATTTAATTTTGCATCTGTCAAAAGAATGCATGCGCAGTCTGACAGAAGAAGATGTAGATGGAAAGCCTTGAATGTAGTGGCCAGAGTGCGTCTGGTGGTTGTGGACACTTCTGAGTATAAGTAAGTAGTTTTGATTTTTTTTTATGGTTGATGATTGAGCTAGGTTCCCGGATTGTAAAATTTTGATGAATCTTTTGGTTCTCTAGTTATGTATTTTGATCTGAGACTTCTTGTTTAATGAAAGTTAGCTTCTTTTTCATCCTATTTACCTCTAATACTGAAGTGTCCATGATTGAAGGATTCACATGGATTGTTTTGATTATATTGTATTGTCTATTTGATTGCATTGTTGTTATTTATGTTCTTCAGTTTCCTGAAGTTTTGAATCCAAGAGGATATTGTATTTGAATCTTTTCCTCCTTAAGATTTTGGAAGACCTGATGTCTACAACAGACCTCTACACTCTCCTCACTAAAGTCTTCCCTCTATTCACTCTTAATCAAACTTACTGACTGAAGTTAATCAAGACCTCACTTGCAGGTGCATACCATTTCATTTTTTTGAGTTAAAACGATATCATCTTGAGTCTGCACCCATTTGACCTCCTTAAAACCAACCTGTGACATATAAAACTCTGATGGGTACTGGGCTTACCTTCTCTGCAATCATAGGGTGACCTCTAGTGATAAAATTTCTAGCATCATTATCGGGGAACAAATTGAAGACATTTCCCTGGGTAAGAACGACAATGAGCTTCTAATTCTGAAGGTGCATCAGACATCAGAACCATTGAATATTTTAACTTGCACCTGGTGACTTGACTATCGAAGACTCCACTAGGGAGGATCCTATTGACAGAAATATGACCATACCGAAAGGGAATACCACGTATCAGTTTATGAGATTTCTTCTTGAAATCATGTTCTTGTTTATCAAATCATTTTTCTCTTTCCCTTCACATATAAGGAGGGTTATCCTCTGCTTTGTCTATTCAAATGATTATAGGCCTTCCTTTATTTATCCATCCTTGGAAGAAGAAAACATGCCCTCTTCTTGTGTTGTAGATACAGATCTCATGTCTTCACCTGTGCCTATTCATAAAAGTGAGATATGTATTGCATATCCTCTTGAAATTGATCACCCTTGTATCCCTGAGGAGGTTGAAAATAATTCACAATTTTCTCAAATCTTGTTACCCTCTGTTATTCCTACTAAGCCTTGACATCAACTTGTTAATCCTCATGATCAGCCCACTACTTTTCTAATTAAAATTAGAAATAGGTTGTTTAAACCTTTAAGGCTTCCACGTGACCTTCATCCTTATCCTTGTTATTCCTTTGAGTATCTTCCTCAGTTTTCTAGAGAGGATCATAGAGAGATTTGTTGATCAGTTTGAGATTTTTCATGATGATGTTTCCATGAGTTTGTTTTCACAATCCATGTATGGAGATGTTGTTGTGTGGTTTAGATGTCTGGAAGTCGGTTCTATTGGCTCCTGGACCGATCTATGCTATGCATTTTTAAAGTGTTGGGGTGAGAACAAGTCCCTTGATTAATATTGGTTTGATTTTAATGCCTTTAGGAGAGGGGAAGAGGAAGCCTTAGTTGTCTTCAACATGAGGTTTTACCATGTTTATCATAGTATGCCTATGGAGATCAGACCCACAGAGACTTTTGACATGGTGTACTATGTCATGGCTCAGCATCCAGAGCCAGTCCTTCTCATGAGAGAGAGGAAATATTAATCATCAAGACACATGTTTGAAGATGTTGAAGAAGTCAAAGAGAACATCATGGCTAGCAAGGGGTTTAATATGCAAGCATATCTTGAAAATTTTCATGTTCATAAGCAAGAAGACTGTCAGTATGTTTCAGATTCTGAGCATGAAGATATTGAGTATGAATCATATCTGGAACAACAACAAGGAAGTAGAGAAGATAACAAAGAGCGGAGCTTTTCCTTGGTTCCTATTTATTATGATTATGAATCGGATCCTTGGGAGAGCTATGAAGGATAAATGGAATATCTAAATGTGTAGTCTACCTCTTTTCCTGAGCCTGTAAATGAGCAGATCCCTACCTTACATTTTGTTGACTTGGGGAGCAGCAAGCCTATGTATGATAGCTATGAATCGGATTCCGATATGAATATAAAAGACTTCCAATACCACACTATAGAGACTTTTCCTTTATTAATTGAGGAAAGGCATTGGGTGAAAATCATCCATCCTGGACCTGGAGAAGACACAGAGCAGTATGAAAAGGAGGAGCTAAATGTGCAATTTATCTCTTGTCCAGAGCCTGTAAATGAGAAAAT
>CBVK0102227128.1:0-13390 GCA_900067695.1 Picea abies
ATTTATGGAACTTTATGGATATCATCCTCCATCCATCACATCACCCTTGAGAGGGAAATCCAAGGTTCAAGCAATGAAGGACCACATAGAGAACCAACAAGATGTCCTCAAACTCTTGAAGGACAACTTGGTTACACACATAATAGGATGAAACAACAAGCATATTAACATTGTCATGAAAGGGAATTAAAGTGGATGATTAGGTATTTCTAAGGCTATAACCATACAAATAAATTTCTCTCAAGAAACAATAGAAGGATGATAAATTAGCACCCAAGTACTATGTTCCCTATAAGGTGTTGCAGAGGATTGGAAGTATGGCTTAAAAATTAGAGTTGCCTCCATATTCACATGTACATCCAATCTTCCATGTTTCTTTCTTACAGATGGTAACAAGTGGCAAGATCCTAGTTCAAACTATTTAAAAAAAAATAATGCAGAAGGGAAAATCATGCTAGAAACATAAACAATGCTTGAAACAAGGATCATGTAGCTATGGAATCGAGAAATTACTAAGTACCTCATCAAGTGGAAAAACCTACCTATAGAAGAGGTGACATGGGAAGATTATTTCTTCACATAAAAACGGCCACATCTAATCAAGCGTTGAGGAAAAAAATTGTTTGAAGGGGAGGGACATGTTAATCCCTAGATAAATCCCTATGTTAATCCCTAGATATTGGGTATTATATTCCTATTGTTATATTAGTGTTGTCATCTAGAACTTTTAATGGTAATTGTAACCTTTGTCTCCTATATATACCAAGGAGATATAGTTTTAGAAATCATCTCATATTGTACATTGTTTTATTGTAAAAGGAGGCTTCCCCCTTGAAAAGGCTTCACATTCATTATTCTCTCATTCTCAGGGCACAAAGTTAGTTATCTTTCTCTTTTTATTCTATTTGGGTGTTTGAAATATTATTTTAAATGATATTGCATACCATTTAATCTTGGACCTTATAAAATCTTCTTAAAAGTATACATGAGACTAACCCCATAAATGTGAGTAATGGGGTTTGACATGACATCAACTCAATACTATGGTGGTCAAGATGGTATGTCAACTTGTGGGAGGCATAACTTCCACATACAAACTTTGATTGAGGCAATTTTAGAACCGTTGGAAACCTGTCTGTGTGTAGAACACCATCAAGGGGTTGAATCTATGCTCACAAAATTTTAACCCCCCAAAATGTCATTTGATGCCTCAAATTGGCTCTGGATGCTATCAGATCCCAAATCTCCAAACTGGAACCTGCCACTAAAGTGGTCCCTACAAGCCAATTCCTCCAATTTTCAACCCCCAAAGCACCAAGATAGATCACAAATTAGATTTAAATTATCTTTTCTGAATCACTTAGATATTTTATTCTCTTCTTCCTCTCTCCTCTTCCTCCAACAAAGTTACCAACTTAATGAGAACTCTCCAAAGTTCTCGTTTTTTAGATGTTGCATTGTTTACCCCCGTTTCAAAATATAGTGCTACCGATAACACCCTTTTTTTGGAGGGTGGTTAAAATTGTGACTTGCTTGAAATCATTGTCTTGACAACTGATACAAAAACAAATATGATTGCAGAAAATTGACCCTCAAATTGAAAAGTGATGCTACCTGTAACACCCTTCTTATTTTTGGAGTTTAAATTGTGACTTAATTGAAACAGTGGCCCCAATCACTGGTACTGTCACAAACAAAGAACTTTGAATGAACTTGTAAATCGAAAAGTGGTATTTTATTTATTAATCAATTTTATTTTTTAAATTTACATTAAAAATTTGAAAAAATAAACTCCACATACATATTGTTTTTTTCTTTAAAGAAAAAAAGACAATTTTTTGATTTAAAATATTTAGAAAGAAAAAAAAAAACGTTTTTAGAAAAAAAACACATTTTTAGAAGAAAAAAAACACATTTTTCTATAAAAAACATATTTTTTAATGAAAAAACCCTTTTGATAAAATGAAAATTCTTCTTATTTAATGAAAATACACATTGTTGAATGAAAAAAATTATTTTTTTAATGAAAACACCAGTTTTTTATTTAAAAAAAACACAAAACATCAAAAACAAAAGTTAAACAATTAAAAAAACATTAAATAGAAATTCAAAAACAAAATTTTAAAAACCTAAATTTAAAAGACAATCATTAATTTAAAAAACCAAACTTTAAAAAGAAAAAGTTAAAAAAAAATTGCATGAAATAAAAAAACTTAAAAAAAAAAGAGTGTGGGAAGAGAGAGGGCGATGCTGGGCATCACCCCTCCCCCCTTTCATTTGTTTTATTAATAATAAAACAAATGAAACGGGGAGGGAAATGCACCTCATGCGATGAGGTGGAAATGGGGAGGGTGATGCTTCACCCTTTCATTTGTTTTATTATTAATAAAAACAAATAAAAGGGGGAGGAATTGCCTTGGCCCTTTTCCACCTCATGCCATATTTTGTGGCATGATGTGGAAAGGGGAGAGAGCGATTTCTCCCCCTTTAATTTATTATTATTATTATAAAAAAAATGAAATGGGGGAGAAGGCCATGTCAGGCATCGCCCTCCGCCTTCCCACACTTGTTTTTTAATGTTTTTTATTTCATACAATTTTTTATTTTTTGTTTATATATTTTTTAAAAGTTTTTTGTTTAAAGTTTGTTTTTTAAATTAATGTTTGTGTTTTTAAATTTCTATTTAATGTTTTTTTTAATAGTTTAGACTTTTTTTTAATGCTTTGTGTTGGTTTTTTGTTTTTTATTTGATTTTAAAACCTTGAAAAAAAACTAGGTTTTTAATAAAAAAAGGTTGTTTTTTCATTAAAAATATTGTGTTTTTTAATTTTAAAAATGTGTACTTTTATTAAATAAAGAGATTACTCATTTTTAAAAAGTTTTTTTTTTTCATTAAAAAATCAACTTTTATAAAAAAATATGTTTTTTTTTCTTCTAAAGACGTGCTTTTTTTTTCTTTAAAAAAAAATAAATAGAAAAATGCGTCCTTTTTGCTTGAAAGAAAAAGAAAAAAATTATACGTGGAGTTTCTTTTTTCATTTTTTTAAATGTAAATTTAGAAAATAAATTAAAATTGATTAATAAATAAAATACCAATTTTCAATTTACAAGCTATTTCTAAGTTCTTTGTTCATGACAATACCAGTGATCGAGGCCACTGTTTCAATTATGTTACAATTTCAACTCCAAAAATACGAAGGGTGGTATATGTAGGATCATTTTTCGATTTGAGGGTCAATTTTCTGCAATGGTATTGGTTGTCAAGGTAATGATTTCAATCAAATCACAATTTTAACCACCCTACAATAAAGAGGTGCCACCGATAACACATTTTTTTGAAACGAGGGTTGATTTTGGTGTTTAAAGAGGTGCCACTGATAACACCTTTTTTTGAAACGAGGGTTGATTTTGGTGTTTTTGATGCAAAAATATTGGTTTTTTGCACCAGAGTTCTTGTTTTGAGGTCACAGTTCTCGTTAAGTCGGTAACCATGTTCTCCTTGGATTCATTTTCTTGGGCCATTCTCAAGTCTTCATTCCTTTTATTTCCTCACACTCCTTTTGTAATCTTAAAGCTTCAACCTCTTTTCTTGTCTAGATTTATCTTCTGCTATTGTTGCCACTTCTCCATCTCTAGTCTCTTTCTCATGTCTCTCCTTTTCCATTTTATTCTTCTTCATTATCTCCTTATGTTTGTCCCTGACTACTCTATTGTTGCTACCTATTTTGAAAGAAACCTTATCCAAGGATGAGGCTCTTATATATAAATATTCATCTTGCCATACTTTGTTCTAGTATGGCCATGTATATTTGTAAGCATGACAGTGGAAGGGGATGATTTTTAATAGATTGTTCCTTTTTTGATAACACTGGGTTCGTTGTCATTGATGTCAACCCTTGAATCAAGTCTGATAGAAAATTACGGTAGCCCCAGAGGTGTGGTTAAGGAACCCAATTTTGTATGAGGAATAAAGACATGAAGATCAATGAATTTGTAGATAATACTATCATAGATGGATACTACATGTTGTTTTTTTTTTTCCAGTGATATGTGGTATGTCATGTAGTTCCTTACGGTTGAGGAGATATGGATTAGTGAAGTTGGAGAACCCTCATGAGTTATGGATTAGTGAAGTTGGAGAACCCTCATGAGTTATCTAGAATCCCCTAGAAGGCCAAATAAGTCAATTATTCTAGAATATACTAGTCAAAGTGGTTGTAACTAGGAACTAATCATGGGTGAGGTTGTTGCAATAACAAAATAATTAAAAATAAATTAGTTTCAACAAGAAGTGGTGAGTTTACTAATTATGGATAAAGTGGTTGCAAATGGGTAAAGTAGTTGAAAGTGGGTTATCCCTAAAAGAGAGAAGTTGGGTAAAACAGTTAGAAAATAACCCCTAAAGGAAGCCATTTGTAGAGTATAAATAAGAGAGCAAGGGACTCCCATTAGCACCTATTGAGCACATTTAATATTTAAAATGTGCATAAGAATTTGGATTATGGTATCTAAAAGGGAATGATCTATCTCTTATTTCCTACACAGATGCATATTGGGAAGGTAGAATTGATGATGGAAGAAGTACAAGTGGAGCATCTTTCTACTTGGGTGAGTGTCTGGTATCCTGGTTAAGTAAAACAAAATCTTCAATATCCTTATTTACAACAAAATCATAGTACATTGCAACAACAACAAGTTGTACCCAGGTACTATGGATGAAACAAACCTTGAATGATATAAAATATGATGAGCCCATTCCGATATTTTGTGACAGTACTAGTGCCATCAATATCTCAAAGAATCCATTGATGCACTCCAAGACAAAGCAAATTCCAATCAAGTTTCACTTTCTGTGGGAATAGGTTGTAGAGAAGAACATTAGGGTCGAGTATATTGGGACAAAATAACAGATCACATATATCTTCACCAAACTGCTTCCAAGGGAACCCTTTGAGTATATTCACCAAATTGCTTCCAAGGGAATCATATATGTCATAGATTTACATGAGGAAGCACCAATGATGAGAAAAAGGGCAATTCAGGCAAGGGGAGCAACCCAAAGGACATTTCAGAAGAGGGATCACAATCCCAAAGGACAGTCTAGACATGGGGAGCATCCCCAAAGGTAATATTCCCTTTTTTGTTGATGTCAAAGGGGGAGAAAGAGTAATCAGAGGCATGATTCCAGGGGGAGCGACGGTCACAGGGAGAGCATGATAAATAACCATCAGTATTGCATCAACATGCAAAGTGATGCCATCAATTCCAAAGGGGGATATTGTTGATAAGATTGGGTTGGTTATCATTGATGTCAACACTTTAAGTAAGTCGAGTAGAAAATTCCGGTAGCCCTAGAGGTGTGGTTAAGGAACTTGAGTTTGTATGAGGAATAATGACATGAAGATTAATGAATTTGCAGGTAAGACTATCATAGATGGATAATACATGTCATTTCGTTTTCGATGATATGTGGTATGCCATGTAGTTCCTCACAGTTGAGGAGATATGGACTAGTGAAGTTGGAGAACCTTCATGAGTTATTTATAAGCCCCTAGAAGGTCAAAGAAATCAATTATTCTAGAAGCTCCAAGAAAAATTTTACTAGTCAAAGTGGTTGCAACTAGGAGTTAATCATGGGTAAAGTTGTTGCAATAAGAAAATAATTAAAAATAAATTAGCCGCAACAAGAAGTGGTGAGTTTACTAATTATGGATAAAGTGGTTGCAAGTGGGTAAAATAGTTGAAAGTGGGTTAGCCCTAAAAGAGGGAAGATGGGTAAAATAGTTAGAAGATGACCCTTAAGGGAAGGCACCTGGAGAGTATAAATAAGAGAACAAGGGACTCCCATTATAACCTATTGAGCACATTTATTATCTATCTTGTGAAAGGTTTATTACAGGTACTCATTGACATATCTGAGGTAGCACAAATCTGAGGCAGCGAAAGAAAAGTGACAAATCGTAGCTGCAGAGAAGAGCGAGGGTTTCATGAAAAACCCTGATTAGGGTCATCCCCACAATTCTAATAGTAGACATCCCACGAGGCACCCTCATGGGTTGAGTATATTCTATCACACAAGGGACTACCAAACATGAGGATGAGAGGTGATTCATATTGCAGAGGTTGAGGTGAAGCTACAAGAAAGATGACAATGATTAGATACAATAGATATAGCTACATGATCAAAAGGTATGTTATATGCTTATGTGTAGTTGGATGTTGGTGTTTGTGTGAGATATGTTTATGGGATACTGAGTATTTTTACTATAGGGACTATTGGTTGTATGGTACATACTATATGAGACACATCTACAAAGGTACAGTGCTGGTATACTTTTTATTTATCATTGGTACATTTTGTTGGGTTGATTGTTGAGGTGTATCTTGTATTTCTTGGTACATGGTTGAGGGATTTTGGTTGAGGTGTGTTGACGAAGTTTTTGGTACATTTTGAGGATGCATAACAATGAGGGTTTGATGCTTGGTTGATGTGAGGGTTCATTATACATGGTTATGATTATTTTCATATGTATGGAACATGATTAGAGAGACACAATTGTACATGGTTTGAGCTATACACTTGTGAGATTGGGGATGAGATCTATGCTGTGAGATATGATTTTTTGAGGAGATTATTGGTACATGTTGACTACAGGTTGGTGGTACAGATTTTTTGAGGAGATTATTGGTACATGTTGACTACAGGTTGGTGGTACAGGATATTGACACAGGTTGACTATAGGTTGGTACATGATTACAATGATATATTTCATAGTGACAGCATGACAATGGTTTCATCAGTTATTTGACACTTATACTTTAGGGTGGTTGGATGGGGCAAGGATAGGTGGTTGTAGCCACCTTCCAGTTGGTGCCAGAGAACTTAGGTGGTTGTAGCCTCCTTCTGGTTGGAGCAAGAAAATCAATGGGTTGTATATTCCTTCAGGTTGGATCCTGAGAAGACAGGGGGTTGTAGTCTCCTTCTAGTTGTGGATGGAAAACAAGGAAGTTGGTGCTTCCTATGAATGTATTTATTTTGACAATATAAGAAAAGCATTATGTGGTTTTCTCCCGCATTGGGTTTCCACATAAAATATTGGTGTACTGTGTTTATGTGTGATTTGCTTATGTGTAGTTGGATGTTGGTGTTTGTGTGAGATATGTTTATGGGAGATTGAGGATTTTTCCTAGAGGGAATATTGGCCATATGGTACATACTGTATGAGATAGATCTACAGAGGTATAATGCTATTATAATTGTTATTTATCATTGGTACACTTTTTTGGGTTGATTATTGAGGTATATCTTGTATTTATTGATACATGGTTGAGGGATTTTGGTTGAGGTGTGTTGATGAAGTTGTTGGTACAATTCAAGGTTGCATAAAGATAAGGTTTTGATGTTTTATTGATGTGAGGGTTCATTATACATGGTTATGATTATTTGCATATGTATGGAACATGATTAGAGAGACATATTTGTACATGGTTTGAGCTATACACTTGTGAGATTGGGGATGAGATCTGATTTGTTGAGGAGATTATTGGTACAAGTTATTGGCATAGGTTGACTACAGGTTGTTGGTATAGGATGGTACAGGCTTACAGTGACATATTTCACAGTGACAGAGTGACAATGGTTTCATTAGTTATTTGGCACTTATACTTTAGGGTGGTTGGACGAGGCAAGGATAGGTGGTTGTAGCCACCTTAGGATTGGTGAAAAATAAATTAGGGGGTTGTAGCCTCCTTCTGGTTGGAGCCAAAAAATTACAGAGTTGTAGCTTCCTTCAAGTTGGAGCCTGAGAAACCAGGGGGTTGTAGCTGGAAAACATGGAAGTTCGTGCTTCCTATGAATGTATTTCTTTTGAAAATATAATAAAAACATTCCATGGTTTTCCCCCGCATTGGGTTTCCACGTAAAATATTGGTGTAATGTGTTTATGTGTGATTTCTTATTGTTCACTACTTATGTATATTGCTCATATGGAATGTTATTGATAATCTTCTCATAAAGTAAACAATACACATTGTGGTTAAAAAAGATTAAAAGTACTAATACTGATTCACCCCCCCTCTCATTATTCCATTAATTGGTATCATAGCAGTCCTTCAAGAAGCAATATAACCATTGGAAGGAGATCATGGAATACGCTAAGATTGGAGCACCAATGTTTGGCGGTCATAATTATGGGTTCTGGAGTATAAGGATGAATTTTTTTTTACTGGCACAAGGATTTGATGTATGGTGAGAAATAATATATAGATACAAAGCGCCATCCATGCCCCCAACAAAAAAATATGTAAAGAAACTCGAAGAAAAAAATTAAAAGGCTAAATGTACTATTTTGAACAGTCTTGCTAATCCATTATTTGTTAAAGTTATGCATTGTGATTCTGCTAAATTCAAAACATTTATGAAGGAGATGCTAAATTCAAGGGAGCTAAACTCCAAACATTCAGAGCTAAGTTTGAACAACTAAAAATGAAGGAAGATGAAGACATTGCAACTTACTTTCTGAGAGTTGATGAAGTAGTGAATACTATTAAAGGTTTGGGAGAAGAAATGAATGAACCAATCATTGTTTAGAAGGTACTTAGGTCTCGAACTATGATATTTGATCCAAATAATTCATCTTTAGAAGAAAGAATAGATCTAGACACCTTGCGCATGGATGAGCTACATGGGATACTCATAGCCTATGAAATGAGAATAGAACCAGAGAATTGAATTACAAAGGAAGAAACATTCAAAGCATCCAAGAAAACAATGAAAAAGAACAAGAAAAATCCAAAGTTAGAAAGTAGTTGTAATGATGATTCAAAATACGATGAAGAAATGGAAAACTTGCTCAGAACGTTGAAAAGGGGAACCAACAGATATAAAGGTATGATTCCATTGAAATGTTTTAATTGTGGTGGTATTGGTCATGTTGCTTCTAAATGTCCTCATAAGAATACATAAAGTGATGAAGAAGAAGATCATAAGAAGAAAAGAAAAAACAAATGAATAAAAGAAACAAAAGGAAAAATTTCAAGAGAAGTATCTGCACCAAAGAAGACAGTTCATCATCAGATGAGGAAGAAGACAATGACAACAATACAAAAAGGGTACTCTTCATTGAAGTAGAAGATTCCAAGGAAGATTCTGAGGAATATTATGAGGAAGAGGGATAAGTTGACCTTAGAGTAGAATTAATCAGTTCTCTAGAAGAGATAAGGATTGAAAGAAAGCAAATCAAATCCCTCAAGGAAAAACTAAAAGACAAAACAAGATCTCAGAACTCCAATTCTGAGGAAATTGAGAAGATGATCACAAAGTTAAAGATCCAATTGGAAGAAGAAAAAATAATTAAAGACACACTCATAGGTCAATTAGGTGAAAATGACAAGAGGATTGAAAGCTTGGAAGCATAAATAGTCACTCTCAGGAAATATCTTTAAAAGAATTATATGTAGCAAAACAATACCAAAGTATTGGACGAGGTCATTAGCAGTCAAAGGCCATACCATGACAAACATGGAATAGGATATAACCAAATAGATAA
The DNA here is from genome assembly GCA_900067695.1 of Picea abies. Taxonomy (NCBI): domain Eukaryota; kingdom Viridiplantae; phylum Streptophyta; class Pinopsida; order Pinales; family Pinaceae; genus Picea; species Picea abies. Next base: position 9,549 of record CBVK0102227128.1, read on the forward strand.
ATGTTATAGCTCCAAGTAAACATAACATAAAAGCTATGCATAAATAGTCATAGGCTCTGCACCACCCAGAAGGTTCAAACATGATAAGCAACAACATGTAGCAATGGATAGATCCTGAGAAGAAGAAGGATTCAGAAGAGAAACACCATTCAAAATATCTTCCTCCCCCAGGTATCAAAATATTTTTCTAGGTTTATGTTATTCATGTAATAATTTTGGGGATAAAGATGTGAATTGTAGAGCCTACACAAGAAATAGTTATTCAAGAACATCTCATGAAGCACAGAGAAGAAGCTACAACATATTTGAATCCTTAAGCACTGAAGTAGAATGTTATACGTGTAACAACTTTGGGAACATGGCAAAGGACTATAGATTGATTGTTCCTCCTAGATAATCACAACATAATATCAACATTCATATATAGGAACCACAAAGAATATGGATAAGAAAGAAGTATCAATTGAACAATGAAGAATGCATGCTTGCACTACAAGATAAACACAAGAGATGTGAATGATATGTTGATAGTGGTTGTTCAAAGAAAATGACAGGTGATATGGAAAAGTTCCTAACATTAAATAAGGAAACAAATGGATCAGTTACATTTGGGAATGACAACTCATACAAAATTATTGGAAAAGGGATAGTTAAGCTCAGAAGCAAGGACACCAAAGAAGAAAATGTTCTACTAATTGAAGATATGAAACAAATTCTACTAAGTGTAAGTCAAATGTGTGACCAAGGACACAAAATTGTGTTTGATTCTTAGAAATGTGAAATAAGAAGAGAAGGATCAAAAAAATTGGTGGCTACAATTGCGATAACTCCAAGAAACATATATGTACTAAATGAAATTGGAAAAGAAAAATGTTGCTTAGAAAAGGAATATGAAAGTTGGCTCTGGCACAAAAGAATGGGTCACATAAATTTTGATAATATTGTCAAGGTCAACAAAAGGGAAGCAATAAGATAAATTCTCAAGATCTCAAGGCCATCAAACATTCTATGAAAGCATTGTTTATAGGGAAAACAAACCAAGACAAAGTTCAAGACAAAGGAATACTCCGCAAAAAATCCACTAGATATTGTACATACCGATCTAGTCGGACCGACAAGAACAACATGACTAAAAGGTGAACAATAATCCATGATATTGGTTGATTGCTACACAAGGATGACTACAATGTTCTTTCTCAAGAAGAAGTTAGGGGCATTTGAGAACTTCAGGAGATATAAAGAGATGGTTGAAACTGAGACAGAGTTGAAAATCAAGTGTTTGAGATCAAATAATGAAGGAGTGTTTACATCAAAATAGTTCATGGATGTATGCAGTGAGCATGGGATAAAGAGACAATTCTCAGTAGCTAGGACACCTCAACAAAATGGAGTGGTTGAAAGAAAGAATAGAACAGTATGGGAAACGACCATAACCATGATAATGGATTCCAAGTTGACATACGTCTTTTGGGTACAAGCAGTGCATACAACTGTTCACATTCAGAACAAAGGAATGCTTTGAAATAATAGTGATAAGACTCCATATGAGCTATGAAAAGGAATACCAATGAATTTGAAGCACTTTAGAGTATTTGGAAGAAAATGTTACATCAAAAGGGAAACACCAGAATTGGAAAATTTGATTCTTGAGTTGATAAAGGCATACTAGTTGGGTACTCAAGAAAAATGAAAGCATAGAAAGATTCGATTTAAGACTCAAAATAATAGTGGAAATCATCAATGTGACGATTGATGAGATAGATGGATGAAAAATAAAAGAAGAAAACAAATATCCAGAGGAACATAATCATGAAGAAGAGTTAAAGGAAGAACAAGAAAAAGATGAAGAGGAAGAGCAGTCAGAATCAGAGCAAGAGAAACAAGATCTCTAGGTTCCTCCAAAGACACCTAACAGAGGAGTGAAAAAGAATAATCCGATAGAACAAATTATTGTTAATAAAGATGCATGAGTTGAAACCAGAAGAATAATCTGTTCACCATAACAACAACATATAACACTACTATATACTACCGAGCCTAACATTTTTGAAGAGTCTAGAAAGGATGAATTCTAGATCAAATTTATGAATTAAAAGTTAGATCAGATAAAAAAGAATGACACTTGGGAACTAGTTCCAAGGCCAAAGGATAAGAATGTGATCGATACAAAGTGGGTTTTCAGAAAAAAAATTGAACGAGGATGAAAAGGTTACGATGAAAAAATTAAGGTTGGTATGTAAAGATTATGCTCAGGTTGAAGGTATATACTTTGAAGCGACCTTTTCCCCAGTTACTAGAATGGAAGAAATTGGGTTGATTCTAACTTATGTATGTTCTAAGCTTATTAAAGTGTATCATATGGACATGAAATCAACATTCCTAAATAGAGACCTTGAAAAATATGTCTACATCGAGTAGCTTGAAGGATTTCAGTTTTCAGAGAAGGAAGGTTTTGTTTGTAGGCTAAAGAAGGCCCTATATGGTCTTAAACAAGCCCCCAAAGAATGGTATTCAAGATTGGACATATACTTACAACAACAAGGGTCCATGAAATGAAATGTGGAACACAATATCTACATAAAGGTAAATCGATATAATATCATTTTAATTGAAGTTTATGTTGATGATTGATCCAGATGAATGTCGGTGGCCTCCTACCTATTCTAGCTAGTTCATTTTGGTGGGTTTTCAAGTTTTGCAGTTTTTTTTCCCAGTTTTTGGGTCCCTGACCTGCGTGGCCATTTTGAGGCCCTAAACAACGTTTTTAGGGCTCGCCATAGTAAAAACTGACCTTTGATAGATAGTAGAAAATTGTGTAGTCCTCGGATAGACCTTTCCAATGGGCTATTGTGCGCCTAAAATGAATAGCATATGCAAAAGTTACGACCCCGAGAAGTTGATGTACTAACTTACCCAAATGGGGCCCACATGACTTTTGGGACTTCATCTCCTAGGGTTAAGTTTTTGGATTTATAGGGTTTTTGACATTCTTGTTTATTGTAAAAATGCCTTTAGAGCCTCCTTGTAATCATCTTCTTGCGAATGAGCGCAACCGTCACATCTCTTCTCAGAGATAAGCCGCCATCATTCCAACAAGCTTGTTTTCCGATGTATTTTACAGTTTCAACTTATTTCCTTATTGAATAGAAAACCCGTTTTACTGTATCTCTGTTATTCCATGTTAAGAATCTTTTAATAATATGTATTCATTTCGTTTTGGTCATAAAATCTAGATAAGTGGTATCAGAGTGGTATGTTCCTTGTCATCTTAATGCATGTCCCCAACGAGGTCAAGGTACAAAGAATTGTGTCTCGAGCTTGTTTCTCTTATGGACAGAAACTCTCGCACACCCAAACAACCTCTCATGGTAGGAGAAAATAAATATGATGGGATAGGAGATCCTTTCAAAAAATTTCTTGAGGAAGCCCTCACGCAAGAGAAAAATTAGATTATGGATAGTTTTGTGCAAATCCTTTGGAAACTACCAACAGGCGACACATCTTCCTCGAGCGGAGGTGCCGCCCCCTTCAAGGTAAAAGTAAACTTCAATATTCCTATATTTGAAGGTCAGATAAATGCAAATGTTGTAGACAAGTGGTTGAATCTACTAGAAGGGTATTTTTTTGTCCATAACGTTTCAAATAGAGAAAAAATTACTTTTGCTCTCCTCAAAGTCGTTCCCCATGTCAAAGATTGTTGGGAAACTTTCTCTGAGCAAAAGGAAACATAGGAACCCTCATTATTTACAGTTGTGGCCACTTGAGAATCCTCTAGGGATGCTATTAAGGAACAATAATACCCTGTCGAAAGTTATGATGACTTGTATACCAAATGGACCACA
>CBVK0102227150.1:0-12505 GCA_900067695.1 Picea abies
AAAATATACCAAATAAGTGTCTGTGGCCATGAATAGGAAAATAAAAATGCGGTTATATTCCAAAATATGTCATAATCACGAACAAGGCCCAGTAGAACTAGTCTCAAAACTAATCTGAAGATATTTTTATACCATGGAGTATAATTTGATGTCCCATGATTAGTGTAGTCAAATTGGTGTTGGTCCAATGAAAAGGAAGCAACATATTAGGAAAGCTACGGACACATAGTGATGTCTTCAAGTCTTCTACATATTCTCCAAAGGTGCAGGTCTACTTCATGTGAATAAAGGAGTTGAGGTCGAACACAATGAGACATTGTTTCATTACCGGTCATTGAGGTATACTGTTAACAAACGTGAGATGGCCTATTGATAATAAAAGTAGGTTTCAAGGGACCAAGTACAATCTTACAAGTGTGAATATAGGAGCAGGTGTCGAACACCTGAAGAATCCATCGATTAGGAGACATTGATGTATTCACAACTGTTGATGGTGAGAGAGCCTGCCACTGATGAATGCAAGCCTCAAGGTACTCATAAGACTCTAGGTCTCATTTCAGGAATAAATGGGCTAAATTTGATCGGAAGAGACCCACTGAAAAGAGAGAATTAATGCATCTCTCATTAGTCATCACGAGGCACAAAGAAGGAGCTTCACGATGTGGTGGAAATCAGATGAAGAACATGTTCACGAAACAATGACCATGTGCATTTTTTGTGTGTACCAAGTGCAAGAGGTACACGAAAAAGACCCTCTAAATAGTAACCAATGATGAAAACTATTTTCAAAGGCGAGGAAACCACCAACAAGGCTAATGGAATCCAAGAAATTGCACGAATCCCAATTTGTGAATAAATGTCTTGCCGTCGAACACAAAGGAAACCACCCAACCACCCAGTCAACGACCAATGATGAAATGTCGATTGTTGGGTTCAAGGTTTCCTACCAATGATGAAAGTAGGTCCAGGGTACATAATAGGACTACAATATCATGTGATTTTGAGACAAACTGGGGGTATGGCCAACATGCAAAGTCAAGAGTTCTGAGGAGTGGCCGACACANNNTCAAGAGTTCTGAGGAGTGGCCGACACAGGTTGATAGACTTCCTTTGAACTAGAGCATGAGACATATGGAGGACTCTGACAGGATAGACCTGATGATGAAACCATAAGATGCAGGAGGCATCGATGAAATTCTCTATAGGGACTGGAAGAGTATATAGTCAGTAGAGAAGACTCTGTAACGAGATTAGATTCCTAAGGCCATGCTAATCTCAAAATTATGATGATGAATGGACTCAAATAACTTTGTGCTATGTTAAAAGGTGACACAACTTCTGCCGATACAAGATAATACTCCCTTCCCACCCGTCTTTCTTTTTTTTTCATAGACAAATGAATGCTATGATACAGAGGAGGAAACAAGTGTCGCAAGTAAGTAAAACTAGTTCCCCAGTATGTTCACCAATTCTATTACGAGGAAAATCTCTCTATCACTAGGGTAAACTACAAAAAATGGATATGAATGTGGAAATCAACTATATCCCAAAAACATTCTATATAAACTAATGTGCAAGCGAGATAAGAAAGGGACCTACCTTATCCATATGTTTGATGATGTACATCATTGAGAAATTTGACCCAAATATTTATACCTGCAACAAGTTCTCAACAAACCAGTAAAGAAAGCATATAGTGATAATGAAAAAGGTTAGCACATTAGATAGCATAATCCATTAATATACAAAACAAACATGCCCATGGATAATAAATCATATATTTAAAAGATATCAATTAGATGGGAAGAGAGTACTTCTATCAATAAATGATCAGCATAAGTGAAAATATTACAGACTTCCATGTTGGCACAGTTCAGAACTGATAAACTAAGTTCCTTCTAGTTGGGCCTCCACCACTTCAATCCTCCACTAAAGGTAAGTTCATATAAGGGAGACAATGAGGTTCTCCATTAATAAGGGAAGATCTTTGGGGCTGAACATTGTGTTTAGACTTACAGGACAAAGGGATGCAGACTCAATATGAAGTAATAATTTCTCCAGAGTAACTTTTCTCTCAAAGTTGAATTCTTTCTCCTTTTCCATAGCTCAGAATTGGCCCACTTACATGCTTCAAAATGGAACTAAAGGTCCAAGTTGGAATTTTTCAAGTATATGAAATGCCAAGGATCAAAGATCTCATGTCGTGACATGGAAACCCGACATTTAATTTTTATTTTCTAGCACAAATATCAATGTATGCCGGTTGTAGTGGAGTAGCATGCGTGCTTGTTGTATATTGTGAAAGATGCATACAAGTGGAAAAAATTGTATTTTTGTCTACGGATTTTATCAACATGGAAGATAAGTCTTCATAGGGAAATTGAATAAGGCTCTCTCTTCAATATTGCATAATGTGAGGAAAATCTTTCACTAACAGTCATATACCCCTAACCACTAAAATTTATAAACCTATCACCCAACCCATATCACACATAAATAACATCTAACATTACCCCATAACCCCTATAACCCTTAAGCCTTATAATTCCAAAACCTAACACTTATTACTGCCAGCCCTTATAATAATTATTCCCTATAATAATTACCCCTAATTCATATAACCCTTTTCACTTAATCATTATTTTCCATATAACTCGTAATCCGTATAAACCCTTACACCCCTAACTCTTCAAACTCTAAACCCCTAATGCTTGACACCTATAACCTGTAGCCCTAATAATGTTTAATGTTAAAAAAATTAAACTCTTATAACCTCTATGGCCCATATAAATACCAACCATTTTAACCCATATTACTATTAATCCTACCACATATATTCCTTCATCTCTATAACACCTACCACCCCTAACTTCCACCCCCAACTATTAACTAGTATAACCCCTCAATTCTATTATAATAATTAACCCTTATAACCCATCTAATCATATTAAAGCTTAATCACTTATCCCTACAAAACCCTATACCATATATTCTCTATCTCCTAAAACCATAATCTTTAGCCCATGTAATAGTTATAACCTTATCACACAGAAATTACATAATCCCTAGCCCTTATAACCTTGGTAACAACTAACATATATCATCCCTCAATGTCAACCCCTTGTAATGCATATAACCCATAACCCCTAACAAATATAACCCTACCCCATAACCCCTATAACCCTTAAGCCTTATAATTCCAAAACCTAACATGTATTACTGCTAGCCCTTATAACAATTATTCCCTATAATAATTACCCATAATTCATATAACCCTTATCGCTTAATCATTATTTTGCATATAACTCGTAATCCGTATAAACCCTTACACCCCTAACTCTTGATACTCTAAACCCCTAATGCTTGACACCTATAACCCGTAGCCCTAATAATGTTTAATGTTAAAAAACTTAAAATCGTATAACCTCTATGGCCCATATAACTACCAACCATTTTAACCCATATTACTATTAATCCTACCACAAATATTCCCTCGTCTCTATAACACCTACCACCCCTAACTGCCACCCCCAACTATTAACTAGTATAACCCCTCAATTCTATTATAATAATTAACCCTTATAACCCATCTAATCATCTTAAAGATTAATCACTTATCCCTACAAAACCCTAACCCATATATTCTTTATCTCCTAAAACCATAATCTTTAGCCCATGTAATAGTTATAACCTTATCACACATAAATTACATAATCCCTAGCCCTTATAACCTTGGTAACAACTAACATATATCATCCCTAGCATAGAACCCATAACCCCTAACCTCTATAATTCCCTCTCCCTTTAATTCTTAACTCTTATAATTTCCAATCCTTAATCGTATAAACCATAGTCCCTATAAACCTTAAGGCATTTAATTCCTTAGTCATTTAAATCATATCCCCTATAATAATTATTTGCTTCCAATATTAAACTCTCTTAAACCCTATAATCACTAAGTCTTATAATTTATGACCCTTAACTACAATAAATACAAACCCATATAACCACTACAACATTAACGCACAACACACAACAATTAGGAAAAATAAAACCTAACCACTAAGCCCTAATTACCAGTGATATTAATTATTATCACCCTTAAGCTCTCAACTCACTCACCGTAATCACCCATACCATTACCTATTGTCACTTCAAAAACAACTAACACTTTTAAACCTAATAATGCAAACTCCACCCTCTCCTAGGGTTTGTGTGACCTCCCGGTCTAGGATCATTCAAATTAGGAGCCGATTCGGCTCTTCAGGCCCTGCTGAGCCACCCATTATCAAACAAAAGTCCTTAATTTTTTTTGTGCGGGTCCAAGAATGAACTAGCGGGCTCTTACTAAGCTCCTTTTCCTTCGAAATCAATTTTGGCCCCCTAGCCCTTTCACTCTTGTCGAAATGGATATGACCTTGGGATGTGACCAGGCACTAAGAACTGCATGTTATTTTTGTGCTTCAGGATTCGACAACATCTGCCTTTCTTTCCCCTCAACTCCTTCAAATGCACAAAATTTTCAAACTACCAAAAATCAATAGGAAACAAGATCAATGACCCTCAACAGGAACCAAGATCGAAGACTCTAACTCTCCATGGGGATTCTAATTCAATGAGTTTCTAACCATGTCCAATACACATAGCACTAGAAAAGTGCCAATCACAGAAAAAAATAGATATGACGGTTCCCATTCCACCACTAGATTGACGAATCTACGCTTCTTTCATAATTCAGGATTGGGCGAGTTTTCCTCAATGCTTTTCCACAAATATTCAAAATCATCGAATCAACAAATATTCCCAAGTGATAGATTGATGGAAGTCATGCTTTGCATATCAATGGTTCAGGTTCCTCTCTTTCGGCCTTCGACAATTTCTTTTGGTCATGCACACAAACAACCATTCATATCTCCCGACTTTGAAATGTTGAAAGATTTCAAATAACTCAATCAGATGAATGACACTCCTCCTTTTGATCGATGGCCTACGTGCATGCTTCGGACTTCAGGCTTCGATAGTTTTTCCAATACATAATAGTTTCAAATCCTACAAACTTCCAAATTGGAAAAGCCTCAAACCAACGAAAGGTATTGATGGTTCTTGTTCCCTACTAATATCAATTACCCACAATGCTTCGAAGCTCTAGATTCGGTGAATTTCGAAGAACTATGCCATATTTCTCCCAGAGGGATAAACCCCTAGACTCCTCGATCTGATGCCACACATCCACAAAGTTGGATGACAGTGATGACCTATGGGCTTTGGGATTCTGAGTATCTTCTGAATTATGCACTCTATTTCCTCCCAAATGTTGAACCTCCAGACTTCTGTATCCACTGCAATGTGTCCTATGAAAAATAAATGGCCCATATCAACTTTGGACTTCTGGACTCTATAGAGATTGAACTCCACTTACCCAATCTCTTCCATAGTTTCAAGTCTCCATACTTCATGATCTGATGCCATGTGTCTACGTCAATCGATGGTGGCTATTGACTCCAGGCTCTGGGACTTCGAAGCTCTCCACTGCATATCACTTCTAATTCCCCAGAATCCTGAACTTGCGGACGTCCTTCGATCTGTTGACACATGTCCCTCTCAAATGGAGGGTTGATATGGACTACGTATCTTTGAATCTTTGGAAGCCCCTTAACCCTGCACTTTTATTTCTCTGGAGTAGTATACCTCTAGACCTAAAGATCCATTGACATGTGTCCTCCTGCACAAATGAAGATGATGTACTCTGGCCTTAGGGGCTCTGAGATATTTTGACTTCAATCAAATGAAACATTTATCCCTCCAGAGTACCAAGTCTCTGAAATTTGGGATATAGCACCACATGTCCCTTTACATCTGATGGCCCAGATGCACTCCTCTCTTCGGATCTTTGGGATTATTCAACCTTCCTGTGCCTATGCTCCCTCAGACTACTGATCTTCTAGATATGTTTTATTCATGGACACGTGTCCTCTCAATTTGATGTCCATGATTTACTCCAGATCATGGGACTTTGGTGATCCTGTCTCCTCCAAAACACAAACTTTGAAAAACCTCTGAATTTATGAAGTTCAAAGGTTGCATAGGGTTAAAACCCACTCAAATTACCTCAATTGAATGACTGTCGATCCTCTCTCCTAGATCCAATGGTTGGGATCTATTCTCCTTTGTGTACGCTCCTCCTTCTGGTTGGGCTTTGATCTAAAGACCTAGATTGCTCCTAATAGCGCATCTGAAGGTTGTTGTAGCTTCTCCTCTCTGCTATTGTGCTTTCCATTCTAATGAAGGATTTTTCAAAATTTATAATTTCAAAGGCTTATCCTTTGAACCTTTCTCCTGCAAGGCTTTCTTCTTGGCCTTGGTTTTTCATTTTTGGAAAAATGCTACTCCTCCTAAGTGTTGTCACTTCATGTGACTTAGACCCTAGTGCACACTTGCACTCTGTCTTCCTAGGAGTTTTTCAACACTTTGCAAGTGTTGTCCCGATGTATGTCTTTCACGAGTATTCTGTCCATAAATGAGCTATCCTTCCTAACATTCATCTAACTCAAAATTCTAAGAGTCTCAACCCTTTCTTCTCTGAAAATGATTTCTCCTACCCTCCTGGAACTTCTTCGTTCATTCTCCTAAGCTTGACCAATACTGTAGAAGTGGGATGGTTTTTTTCACTCCTTTCATGACTTCACCTCCTGAAACCTGAACTCTTAAAAGTTTAATTGCACACTCCTTGTGCTCTCTGTGTAGAATTGCACTGCTCCTACTGATATTTTCCTTCTAGTGTTCCCTCTTGGAAACCTTTTCACAGAAGTCAAAATAGAGTTCTCGTGCACTCCTTGTGCAATCTCAATGGACTCCTTGCAGATCCCTCAGAGCATTCGGTAACTCTGGTATGTCTTCTTCATAGTGTTCAACTATTCTAATGTGCAATCCTTACATTGGCTTCACATAGTTTTCTCTAACTCTGGTGTGCACTCCTTGCAGAAGCCTAAGAACCCATAACACTAAGAAATTCATAAAGATAGAGAATTCTATCTAAACCTGCAAATGTTGACTACTTGCGCATATACAACACCCATAAATAAACACATGAAACATTCAGAGATTGAACTCCACTTACCCAAGCTCTTCCATAGTTTCAAGTCTCCATACATCATGATCTGATGCCATGTGTCTAAGTCAATCGATGTTGGCTATTGACTCCAGGCTCCGGGACATTGAAGCTCTCCACTGCATATCACTTCTAATTCCCCAGAATCCTAAACTTGTGGACGTCCTTTGATCTGCTGACACATGTCCCTCTCAAATGGAGGGTTGATATGGACTATGTATCTTCGAATCTTTGGAATCCCCTTAACCCTGCACTTTGATTTCTTTGGAGTACTATACCTCTGGACCTAAAGATCCATTGACACATGTCCTCTTGCATAAATGAAGATGATGTACTCTGGCCTTAGTGGCTCTGAGGTATTTTGACTTCAATCAAATGAAACCTTTATCCCTCCGGAGTACCAAGTCTTTGAACTTCGGGATATAGCACCACATGTCCCTTTACATCTGATGGCCCAGATGCACTCCTCTCTTCGGATCTTTGGGATTATTCAACCTTCGTGTGCCTATGCTCCCTCAGACTGCTAATCTTCTAGATACGTTTTATTCATGGAAACGTGTCCTCTCAATTTGATGTCCATGATTTACTCCAGATCGTGGGACTTTGGTGATCCTGTCTCCTCCAAAACACAAACTTTGGAAAACCTCTGAACTTATGAAGTTCAAAGGTTGCATATGGTTAAAACCCACTCATCTTACCTCGATTGAATGACTGTTGATCCTCTCTCCTAGATCCAATGGTTGGGATCTATTCTCCTTTATGTACACTCCTCCTTATGGTTGGGCTCTAATCTAAAGACCTAGATTGCTCCTAATAGCGCATCTGAAGGTTGTTGTAGCTTCTCCTCTCTGCTGCTGCATTTTCCCTTCTAATGAAGGATTTTTCAAACTTTATAATTTCAAAGGCTTATCCTTTGAACCTTTCTCCTGCAAGGCTTTCTTCTTGGCCTTGGTTTTTGTTTTTGGAAAAATGCTACTCCTCCTAAGTGTTGTCACTTCACGTGACTTAGGCCCTAGTGCACACTTGCACTCTGTCTTCCTAGGAGTTTTTCAACACTTTGCAAGTGTTGTCTCGGTGTATGTCTTGCACGAGTATTCTGTCCATAAATGAACTATCCTTCCTAACATTGAACTAACTCAAAATTCTAAGAGTCTCGACCCTTTCTTCTCTGAAAATGATTTCTCCTACCCTCCTGGAACTTCTTCGCTCATTCTCCTAAGCTTGACCAATACTGTAGATGTGCGATGGTTTTTTTCACTCCTTGCATGACTTCACCTCCTGAAACATGAACTCTTAAAAGTTTACTTGCACACTCCTTGTGCTCTCTGTGTAGAATTGTACTGCTCCTCCTGTGATTTTCCTTCTAGTGTTCCCTCTTGGAAACCTTTTCATAGAAGTCAAAATAGAGTTCTCGTGCACTCCTTGTGCAATATCAATGGACTCCTTGCAGATCCCTCAGAGCATTCGGTAACTATAGTATGTCATCTTCATAGTGTTCAACAACTCGAATGTGCAATCCTTACATTGGCTTCACATAGTTTTCTCTAACTTTGGTGTGCACTCCTTGCACAAGCCTAAGAACCCACAACACTAAGAAATTCATAAAGATAGAGAAGTCTATCTAAACCTGCAAATGTAGACTACTTGCGCATATACAACACCCATAAATAAACACATGAAACATTCAAAAAATGAAAATTCATCACAAATAAAAATACAGACACCTCATATACAGCAAAACAATATTTTGTATTATATCTGAATGTTTCTATACAAATATTTACAAAGGCTTGACTACAACAGAGTCTTCAACACTTTCTCTCCTCTCCTCTCTTGAGCTCTCTAGACTCCCTCATCAACAAATTCTAACAATAACAAATTGTTACACAATGATATTTTACAAAATACACGATCATTGAGCCTTCCCTCTAGCTACCTACTTGTATTGAATTGCATTCAATTACAATAAATGGACAACTAGTCCGAACTAGAAGTAAGACTATCTACCTATCAACCATTAAAGGAAACTTCACATGCATTCTATACAAAGTCACATGGCTTTGATTTCCCTAAGCCTTGCAACATTTAATTCCATTTAACTACATAAAAAAATTTAAATTTGGGTTCAAAATGAGAGGGTTTGCGCCTCTCTTCCCTTGGAACTCATTCCTCCATGTGCATTGATGCCCTGGAGCATTTTTTGAGGTTGAGAGATGCTACTGCATCATACTCTTGCACGGAAAACAATCATGAGCTCATTTCTTGGCTACCTTGTTGTTGAGGTTGAGATCCTCCAGGATCCCAAATTTCATTCTAGATTTGTCCATCTACTCCTACACTTTGTTGTTGTTTTCCTACTACTGCAGACTCTCCTTTGATAAGCCTCTCTCTACTATTGGTTTCCTTCTCTTCTACTTCCAGCATCAACTTTCTTATATTTTCTATCACTCTATCCAGTCGGTCTACTGGTTGGCTCCTCCTTTGCAGTCTGCTATGCTGCAACTCCTCTTCATCATATTCCAACTTGACTTGTTGGATGCATTGGCTCTGCACCACTACCCTTTCCTCCAAGGATTTCACTCCTTCACACAAATAAATGGGAAGATCAATCTAATCTCCCATGTTTTTTGTATCTCCTGTGGCACTAGCTTTCCACTCCACCATAGGTCCAAATTCTGCATCCATGCTACTGAGCTCCTGCTCATCCATATCCCCTTACAATTATGTTTCTGTCAATTTATTTCCTTGTGTTGATACAAGTGCAACTTCATCCAACTACTCCTTAGGCTGGTATTTTTCTCCACTCTTCACACCTACATCCCTCTAGCAGTCCTCTTATGTGCCTAGATTTCCTAACCAATCCTCTAGCATCCTTAGCTCCTTGTCCCACTGAGTGAGCATATGAACTGTATGATCTTCTTCTTCTTCTATCTCCTGGGAATATGTCAATGTCTAATCCTTCTCCTCTATGACAGTCTTGGCTGGTTGTCTCTCCTCTATTGCACTTTCAACATGTGCACTAGCCTTTATTTGGATGCTTTGCCCAATAATCCTCCAATGATCATGTTGTGCCTTTGATCCTCCTCCTCTGTTAGAAATGCTTGATGATATGAACTCTCCTCTGAGTTCTTGTGACTTTCAGACAGTATCACCTCCTCCTCCTTTTCCACCTGGCAATGAGAGTTTTCTGACCTACCTTCTAGGCAGTCTTCAATATGTTCCACCAATCTCTTCTCACTTCCCACCTGGAAATATAAAAGTTCACTTCTTCCCTCCTAGTAGTCTACGAGACCTCTTCTTGATCTCTCTTCATTGTCCTCCTAGAAATTTGAAGCCTCATATTTGCCCTCCTGGAAGTCTATGATATCCTTGACTAATCTCATCTCATTTCCCTTCTGTAAATATGCATTATCACCTCTTCCCACCTAGAAGTTTATGAGATATTCAACTGATCTCTCTTCCTTATCATCGAGGTTCCTTCCAATCTATGGCTCACAAACACAAAACATTTCCTCCTCTATTGCACTAAGGTTCTTAGCATGCCTCAACCACCTCCTCAATACCTAGTTTCTACCTCCTCGAATCCCACTACTAGACATGACACCTTACATTTTTCTTCAATGGCCATTCATACCTCAAACTTCCTCTCGCTTCCTATTGCATATTCGACATTAACCTGTTCATCTCCTCTCAGATCTTCTTGATCTCTTTATCCCTCTCTATGTTGCTCTCTTGTTGGTATTTTTTTCTATGACCTCGTTTCTGGCCTTTAGTAGCCATCTTCTCTTTCTAACTCCAACAACGGAAATGGTTCTTCTCTTTCAACCCACCTGGATGTCTACTTTGACAGCTCTGCAACTGAGAGAATCATTGGCTTTCTCTTGCATCCCTCCTTGTTGTCTATTGACTGTTGCACACTTGAAAAAAATATTCATAGAGCATTTATACTTTTTCCTCTCCTCTCCCTTTCCTATTGTCCATAAATAGAAATCGAGCTCTCATACCTCTTGCTGGTATCAGACCAAAACATTCCTCGCTCATCTGCTACTTGCAAATAAAATCCTACTCTTATACCACTTGATGTTATCATACTAGAACCTTTTTATCGCTCTGACACCACTTGATGGTATCATACTAGAACCTTTTTAAGGCTTTTATACCACTTGATGCAAACCCCTCCCTCTCCTAAGGTCTTTGCATTTTATACCACTTGATGCAAACCCCTCCCTCTCCTAAGGTCTTTGCAACCTCTCGGTCTAGGATCATTGAAATCAGGGGTTTAATAAGCTCTTCAGGCCCAGCTGCGCC
This sequence comes from Picea abies, assembly GCA_900067695.1. Classification (NCBI taxonomy): domain Eukaryota; kingdom Viridiplantae; phylum Streptophyta; class Pinopsida; order Pinales; family Pinaceae; genus Picea; species Picea abies. The sequence continues at coordinate 11,417 of CBVK0102227150.1, forward strand.
CCCCATTATCAAACATATTTCCTTAATTTTCCATGTGTAGGTACAAGAATGAACCAGCATGCTCTTACTAATCCCCCTTTTCTTTGAGATCAATTTTGGGGCCCTAACCCTTTTCACTCACACAGAAATTACATATGACCCTGGGCTGTGACCACGCACTAAGAACTGTGTGCTATTTCAACGCTTCGGGCTTCCACGATCTTTGCCTTTCTTTACCCTCAACTCCTTCGAATGCACAGGCTTTTATACCACTTGATGCAAACCCCTCCCTCTCCTAAGGTCTTTGCAACCTCTCGGTCTAGAATCATTCAAATCAGGGGTCTAATAAGCTCTTCAGGCCCAGCTGCACCCCCCATTATCAAATAGATTTCCTCAATTTTCCATGTGCAGGTACAAGAACAAACCCACAGGCTCTTACTAATCCCCTTTTCCTTTGAGATCAATTTTGGGGCCCCAACCCTTTTCACTCACGCAAAAATTACATATGACCCTGGGCTGTGACCATGCACTAAGAACTGTGTGCTATTTCAACGCGTTAGGCTTCCACGATCTTTGCCTTTCTTTACCCTCAACTCCTTCGAATGCACAAAAATTGTGAACTTCCAAAAATGAATAGGCAACAAGATCAATGACCCTCAAAAATTGTGAACTTCCAAAAATGAATAGGCAACAAGATCAATGACCCTCAAAATGAATTGATATGGATGACTCAGACTCTTCACAGGGATTCAACTTCAATGATTTTCTAACCGTTTCCAATAAACATAGCTATAGCAAAATATCGATCACTGAAAAAGATAGATCTCACGGTTCCCCTCTGACCACCAGATTGATAGCTCTATGCATCTTTCATAATTTAGGCTTCAACGACTTTTCCTCGACGCTTTTCCACAAATCTTCAAAATCCCTGAATTGATGAATACGCCCAAGTGATAGATCGACAGACCTCATGCTCCATAGATGAATAGTTCAGGTTCCTCTCTTTCAGCGTTTGGTGATTTCTTTTGGCCGTGCACACAAATGAACTTTCATATCTCCTGACACCGAAATGCTAGAATATTTCCAATAAGTCAATTAGACAACTAGCAA
>CBVK0102227171.1:0-11828 GCA_900067695.1 Picea abies
GGGGGGGAGAGAGTAATCAAGGGATAGGAAGAGTGAGTTCAGAGATAAAAAGAGTAAGATAGAGGGAGGGGGAGAGAGAGATAGAGGGGGGGGCGGGGGTAATTTTTTTTTGTTAACATGAACGTGCGTGTGTTCCTATTTCTAATAATGTGTGCATGCTTTAGGAATGTGTGAGATATTTAGGAACACATACACTCTTTGGAAGCACACACATATTTTTTAATTTCATTTGTTTTTTTGGGCGGTAGTGACAACTGTAGCATATGTGTTTGTTGAGTCAATTGCCTCAGATTTTGGTTCAGGATGAAAAACCTAGTGGTTCAGTATGCAAGTACATAAAAACCTCCATTTTTTTGAATTCCTCTACATATCTACGTTATTGACATTATTTTTATATAGGCTACGCAATTTATTTATTGAGGAACCAAATATAAGACTTTTTTTTAAATTAATAATGTTTATTATTTTTAATGTATTTTTGTCTTGACATATATCAAAATCCTAGAATACGTACCTCTCTTATTTATTCTATAACGTTTTGTTGGCTTAACCATTTCTTGAATGAGTTATATGTGGCACTAGAGGAGACCGATATCTACAATCTAAAAAGAATAAAAAAAATTGATCATGTTAAGACCCTCTTATTCTGCATGAAAAAAAGACGTTGTATATTCAAGGATATTTTGACTTTGGTAACTTAAAAAAAAATATTAAATTAATATTATAAATTTCCAAAAAATACACGACATGAAAAAAATGGGCTATATACAAGTATAAAAGTTTTTGGAACAAAATTATTTCATTAAGTGTAACAACCCCTTCATTAAGACATAATTGTTACTGAGTACAGTAGTAGTATTTTTTATTTATTTTTTATAATGCATCAATAGAACAAGTGATATGTGAAAATAACATATTCAATATTACACATTCTCTTCTCATCTATTTCACTTCACAACAAGATTTAGATACAAATGGTCGTTACTCATTGATTAAATGTATCACATAAAAATAACAAGAGATAACTACCCGTCCAACCTACCCTGGAAGGTTAGGACCTCCAAGACAGATAATCAACGCTCAAGTCCAGAATTCATCTGATTGATTTTGACCATTTAAGGTCTTAGGACTGGCAATTGTTATGAGGAACATGGAAGTATCTAATTCCCATAACCAACTCTAACCTAGACTTAGGACTAGATTGACAGTGAAGTGCTTAATCAAAAAACAATCAAATCATTCAAGTTATTGAACTAATGCAAAAATTCATCAACATCATACAAAATTTCTCTTAATGAAACTTTATTAAATTGGTTAATTTTGTTACAAAAATATCACAATTTCCAAGTACATGTCAGAGTTGCAATCCACTTGTAATTTAAACATATAACCATTCATCAAGGATAAATATATCATTTACATAATACTAATTCTAACTTAACAATTTACATAAAGACCACTTCGACAATAATAAAATTATATTGAAGTAAATTCATAAATCACATTAAATTATCACCTCTAACCTTAATTTACAACAAAAATTCTATGGTCTAAGTATGCGAGACATACTCCAAGTAGTTGGAAATATCACGAAGAGAACACTGAACATTATCACATAAATCTCTATCATGGATTGCACACTTAAATCTTAATCTTATATCTGAGATATAGTGTTTTAGTCAATTACACAGTTGTTGTAACATGTAAAAGGTAGTCAACTTATCGTTAAGAACAATCAATTTAATTACGAGGTTTTCCAATACATTGTACAAATGATTTAATATCCTCTTTAAGTATTCTTACAATTAGAGTTTAATCCTTAATGACTAAAACATATAATCTCATTCTTTTACTATATTAGAAGGTTATCTAAATGTAATTAATAGTTTTTAACTCCTTGAGCTATCTTTCAAAAGGACATCACCGTTGTCAATTATCATTATTTTTATTCATATCCTTAGTACCCCAAGAGGTTATGCTCTAGATTGGATATAAAATCTCATTATATTCATTATAAAAATTGATCAATTAATAATTCAATTACTATTAATCGTGAACTTCCCTACTCACTACGTAGAATAATTAATCCTTCATTAAACCACTCTTTGAAATCAATCATGGAGTAGAACGATTGTAAAGGAGAAGTTGAGGTCACATATATACGATTATTCTTCTTACCAACTCTATCCTTCTATATACATATAAGGTGTTTCTTTCCTTAAGTATAATATTCGATATTGAACGAGAGATTATTATTTGCGCCACTTGTGTGAGTGACTTATCATATCTCTTTTTAATGATCCTCATTAAATATTAGTGATATTATAAAATCCCAATTGTTTACATGAGACAAGGATATCGTGTAGTATATAATTACGACTAGTATTAACACGACTTAACTCTAGTGCACTTGTAGTATATACATGGAGTATGTATTGAGCTCAGTGTTACTCCAACTGAAGAAAACAAGGGTGTAGGCTCTATTCCATATGCACATTGCATACAGATCGCAACGACCAGAGAGTGGCCCTATGATTTTTCCCAAAATTCGAAATTTTCAACAGTTTACAATGACATGGCAACGTTTTGATTTCGGTTGCAATAATCATAAAAAATTTACAAGTCCAAGCATAAGTAAATTCCTTATTTATGATCTAGGAACATAAATCATCAACATCTAAATGAATTTGTATGATTCAATCAACAATCGTTTAACTTCAAAATAATTGTAAAACCAGTGGAAAATATAACTATCACAAATATATATACATATAGAGAGAGAATGTCCAGAATAACAATATAAACAACATCCATAATAAAATTATGATCTTACAAAGACTCATTCATCGAGAATGTCATTCATCCGATAATTAAAGAACAAGAAATATATATTACTAATGTAATCGTAAATAATTTAAGCAAGATTTATTCAAGTCGGTTAAAAATAATTAATCATGAGGCACTTCGATTGTTTATTAGATCGAATTCATTCACAATGTTACATATTGAAAATAATTCTTACATGATTGCAACAATATAATAATCTACAACATAAGAAATTTAAAATAAAATGTCGTAGCCCAAGAAATGTTGAATTTCTTGATAGCGATATTTGATTTATATAAAATACTTGAGTGATTTTCTTGATGGCGATATTTGATTTATATCAAATACTTGAGTGATGTCTCTTTGCTTGATTTCTCAATCCAAGAGTTCACCGATACCTCCCATCCAACAGAGGGGGTATTCTTCTTCCCCCTTAGCCCATTTATACGTATGAAATACATCGTGCATACACCTCAAAGAATCAGGTAAGTCTAGTGGATAATGCACGGGTCCTTTCTTTTCCATTTGATGCAGAACCCCCTTCTCTCGGGGTTGTGCGGCCTCTCGATCAAGGATCTTCAACTATCTGAGCTGGATTATCTGTTCTAGGCCTTGTTGGCCCCAAACCAAATTAAACACGGGCCCTTTTATCACCTTAGGTGCAGGTTATATGGAACCCGCAGGCCCCTTTCCTTAGTGCTTTAAAATCTTGAAATTTCAGGCATTATCTCCTTTATGCTAACCCTTCTCCACATGCGACCTCGACTATGACCCGAGGCTTAATCCTCTGAGTGCTTCATAACTTCAGGTTTCAGTGTTCTTAGCAACAGTTACACCCTTGTTGTCCAAACCTCGAATCACGAACTCGCCTGGGAAAATCTATGGTTCTTGTTTTTCCCATAGCCAATGGCTATGATCCATTCAGACTGCGGTATTCGGGAGTTCCGAATGTTTTAACACTCCTATTCCCCGAAGTATTTTTCGCCCATAATCTTAGATCAAGTGCCACGTGCCTCTCTTGATCGACGACTGAGATTTTACCCTTACTCCGCTTCGGACGATTTCCCCTTCCCCTCAACTATTATTTGAATCTCACAAACTGGTGACCCGTTTCCTTCTAGATCGACGGTTGGGATCTCTTCACAACTTCAGACTTCGGCATTTTTCACCCTTCAACACCCCAAATCCTCCGGTTTTCGAATTTCTAAAAGAACTTACGACTAACCGTCATGAAAATCTCCCAGATCTGACAGTATGGAATGGTCTCGCTTCCTTCTGAAGGGATCTTTATCGTTAATTTGGAAAAACCTAAAGGGGCTCCTCCCTTTCGAAGATTTCTCATGTTAACTCTTTGGAGCTTGTCTTCCTCCGAATCTTTAACTCTTTAAAGGGGTTTTCTTCAACACTTAGTCGGATTTGGATCTGTGCACGCCTTGTAGCATACCTTCACTCACACTTCTGTGAGAAACCTCTCAAGCTACTCCTCCTCAGATTATGAATCAAAGACTATGTCGAAGCACTCCTTGCGGATGATATGCACACTTTGCATAGAAACTCCACATTATCTTTCCTGAGCTTTGAGTTGAATTACACTCTGTCAATGCACTCCCTACGGACAATACACAATCCTTGCATAAGCTCATGGAAGATAAACAATTAAAACTTATCTAATGTTTCACATACTCATGCATGAAATAATATAACCCATACATTTATGAAACAAGAAATAACAAAGAATATTTAAGCAACAACAACACCACGCATTTGGATCAATATCTCCTTGTTATCTTCATTCAAATGTAAATGGATACAACTATGATAACACAACAATGGCTAAAATTCAACAACAACTAAACCACAACAATATCCTTCTAATTTGCAGCACCCTCCTTTGAGCATACAATATCAAAGGGCTCCTAGGGTTCCCTCTAACCACTGATTTTCTCAAAGAAAAAACTAACCCCCCTTAAGAATTGTTATATTAAAGTCTAAGAGTGAAACTCTCAAATCTCTCATGATCGTTCATCTTCCAACATTTAGATCTTCTTTAGTTTTCAATCCGTTCAAAAAGATTTGCAAGAAATGCCAATGTTTAAGATTCCTAAATGATTCAAAAGGCACGCTAAGGCATTGAGTTATCTCTCCATGTGTGCTTTGCTGGCGATGCTCCTGCATCATATTCCACTGGGAAAAAATTCATGGGCTCCTATCCATGAGCTCCTGCACTGACTTCCCATGCTTCTAGATATCAACTTCATTTACCCAACTGGAATCTTCTATTGGGTGTCCTCTCCACTTTACCAAACACTCTAAATAATTATTTCTCCTAGTCTTCTTTCCAATCCTCTAATCAATTATCTTCTCCATTTGTGACTTTTCCACTACAGGCATCTGCTTCTCCCAATGAATCTCTAGTTGTTCTTCTAATCTTTCTGTGTCATATTCCCTGTAAAGATATAGGTCTGAAACGTTAAATATGGGTGATATACCCACATCCTCTGGAAGATCTAGCTCATAAGAATTGGTACCAATTTTATTTAGATCATTCATGGTCCTATCTTCTTCACCTTTAGTTTGTTATATGTTCCTGTTGGGAACCTTTCCTTCTTGAGATGTGCTAAAACTTGATCTCCTACTTCAAATTGAAGTGCTCTCCTATAATGATAAAATATTCATTTATACTCTTTGTTGTTGTTCTGCAACTGCTCCTTTATATGATTATGAAGCTCCTACATTTCTGCAACTAAGTCTTCTGCTCCAATGCTTCTAAATTCACTTTGCTCTAGGTCTCTCAATTCTGACACTCCTCTTGACTTCATTTTGTACACTATATGGAATGGAATATTTCGCATACTTCTGTTCACTTAGTTGTTTTATGCAAACTCAGCTTGTGACAGAATTTGATCCCACTGGCTATGATGTTCAGTGACCAATCTCCTCAGCAAATATCATAAACTCAGATTTACCACCTCAGTATGTTCATCTGCTTGAGGTTGATATGTTGAAATAAAAGATAGTTCTATCCCCATCCTCTTCCATAATGTCTCCATAAATGACCAATAAATTTAGTGTCCTTATCTGAGACAATACTTTTGGGTAACCCATGAAGTCTCACAACTTCCTTGGAAAAAAAAATTGCAATGTGAGTTGCATCACTAGGCTTCTGGCATGGGATAAAGTGTGCCATCTTTGAGAATCTCTCGACTACAAAAAATATGGAATCATTTTCCCTCTGGGTTCTTGACAATCCTAAAACAAAATCCATACTTATTGCATCCCAAGGCCTATTTGGAATAGGAAATGGCTGATACAATCCAGTGTTATGTTTCTTTCCTTTTTCATACTGGAAAATATTACATTTGTTTACAAACTTCTTCACCTCTGGTCTCATACATGCCAATAATATGAACTGTTCAAATGTGCAAACATTTTGTCATGGCTGAAATGTCCTGCTAGACCTCCACTATGTTTTTCCTTCAATAGATTTTCTCTCATTGGACACTTTGGTATACACAATTGGCAACCCTTAAACAACAGTCCATCTTTAATCGTATACTATGTCCAATGAATTTTGTCTCTGAGCACAGGATTCACACATGTTTCATATGCTTCTTTCAAATATGGATCATTACAGTACATCTCCTTAAGGTGTTCAAAACCTAAGGTCTTCACTTGAAATTCCTGCAGAATCAGAGATCTCCTGCTCAATGCATCAACAACCTTGTTACAATTACCATAAATATGTTTAATGACAAAACTGAAATTTTGCATAAACTCTATCCTCTTAGGATGTCTCTCATTTAACTTCTTTTGTCTTGTTATGAATTCTAAAGCTTGATTATCGCTATATAAAACAAATTCTTTTGGAACAAGGTAGTGCATCCATTTTGTAACACTCTGTTTCCCCCAGTTTGTAAATATAATAGGATTGGCCAAGAACTATGGCAAACTCATAAATGTGAATGACATTTTGAACTTATTACAGGACTGCTGAGAGGGGATGTGCAGAAAAGAGACCACGATGGCAGTGGAATGCACCTAAAAAGGTGGCGTTAACTTCCACCGAGAATTAAATACTGTATTTGGACTCCACTGGCCCGGAGAACCAAAAGCGGCTCGTTGGCCCTGAAATTCAATGCCTCACAGGCTGGTAGGCAGATGGCTTGATGAGGGATGGGATGGTGAACCGCCCATCCGTAGAGCCGTCAAGTCTGATCGGCGCGAGGGTAATCATGCCACACGCAACCTCGTGAGAGGATAAGGCATATGGCAGAAGCGATTGAGAGGCAGACGCGAGGGGAACTCTGGAATTATGCAGAGTGAGTGATAGCAGAGAGGAAGGATTGCAACCTTCACTCCTGGTCACTGGTAGATAGAGAGATGCAGTCTCAGAGCATCGTGGCCTCATCTCAGGGGTGGCTAGTGGTAAATCCGTTGGGAGTCGCTGAGCCTACGGTTGGGTGGAAACAAGCACCCCTCTCAGTAGTTGCACCCATTTCTGAAGTCACTTCTGATAAGTGTTTTGTTTACATATTGCCTCTTGAAATTCATAGAATGATACATATATGTATATGCTCATAGACTTGTGAAATTGTAAATGATTTCTGTGTAAGAATGTTTGTGCAGTGTTTTGATAATAATTAATAGGCATATGCTTATAATAGAGGAAGCCATGCATGACTTATGTTGATAAACTAAATATAATTATGCCTAGGCTGAACAATGTTAGGCTTCCAGCCCGTTCTCGGGAAATTGTTTTCCTTCACCCACCTCCAGGAAAGCCCAGAATAGATCTCTTGAAGAGACTCCCTCCTTGGAAAGGATTACCCAGAACCTAGAATATGAACTTGAAGGTGCAAGTCTTAATAACCCTATACGAGGGGGAACGAACCTCTTAAAAACCCAAGATGGCAGCTTAAGGAAGGAATATCGAATCTACGGATGAGAGTTTGTCGGGAAATCCATAGTTTCCCCACGACCGTTAGATTAGCAGGAGAAGGTAGGGTGTTAAAGGCCTTATCACCTGATTTTTCCTGCGTCTTCATGGGTAGTGAAGAGTCTAGGGCCGTAGACCCCCATGCTCCATGAGAACATTTGGACCGCTGATTTCCCCGTCCAAAAAGTTGTGGAAGAGTGCATAAAGTGGCATCAGAACCATTGGATCTCACTGAGGTGCAAGGAGGTTATGGCCACATCAGAGTCCAAGTTCGAAAGGCTGGTGAACCATTGGATCAACAGCTGAACTCCCACTAACCGTTTCTGTNNGTAGGAGTTACACCGGGGTTAAGTCCTAGTGAATAGAGGAGCAGCCCTAAAAATTCATCGGGATATTGAAGTTATCGGGAATTTCGGAAGTGAAGAAATCTTGCCACTTGGAATCGCGATCCACGATATCCCGGTAAGATCAGAGTCGTCCATCAGTGAGACACGTGTCAGGGGATTTCGAGGAGTCGGGATTCGGAGCATCAGGGATTTCGAAGTAAAGAAACCTTGCAGCTGGGAATCACAATACGTGAAATCTCGATAGGGGAGTTGTGTGGGCCACAGTTGAAGCTAGTGGAGGATAGGTGCCAGGAATCTGGCGAGAGTCGGGAAATCGGGAAATCAGGCATTCCCGAGGTCGAAGGAACCAGGACATCGAAAGTCCCGAAACTCCGACAAGGATCTGGACCGTCCATTTGGAAGGACGCGTGGAGGAGATCAGAGCTATCAGGAAAGTCCCGACAAGGGAAGCCATCCCTCGGCGTTTGTTTCATCGGGATATTGGGAATCCCGTGGATGTGGTGTTTACCCCTTTTGAAACCGCGAAACGCGAAACCCCGACGGGGTAAGGTTGTGGACACGGGGTAACGGTCACGTGAAATAGGGCTGAGCCAGGAGGGCTAGTTGAAGAAGAGGTGTGTAGGGAATCGAAGAATCGTGAATCTCGTGGGTGTATGCACATCAACATCAAAAACCCCGAAACCCTGACATAGAGGTTTGACTACAGTCCCAGGGTTGTGTTCACGTGGATCACAGGCTTAGCCTGGAGGGCTAATACATTAGGGGCACATCGGGGATCGAAAGATCGCGAAATCCGAATAGGCACTACATTCAAATTGGACCATGGTCATGACCCACGATCGCATGAGAATGGAGAAGAAAGAAAGAGCCAGTTTGTGTTGGGTCTCCGGGGTTATTTAAGGGCTCGAGTCCGACAGAGGACCAAAAAAAATTGAAATAGGTAGTGGGTATGTTACAAAGTGGTATCAGAGCATGGTTACAACACTCGGCCTGATTGGGCTCTTGCACGAGTCGTGCATAAACCTCGTTCGAAGCACTCTTATGAAGAGTAACTCCCTGACTTAACTATCTTGTCCAGGATTAAAAAAAAAAAAAAAAACTTGGAATATGAAAGCCCAACTGTATATGCATGTGAAAGAGTTATGAAATTATGCACAAATTATAAAAATGAATTTAACTCTTGACTAATAACCAACGTTTTTCTTTTCACTCAAGAGGACGATCAACCATGGGAATCTACAGACGTAGAGTATGGTGACTCACCAAGAGGTGGGAGAAGGCTCCCACAACAGAGACNNNATAGGAACCCCTCCAGACCTAGCCGAGACTGTGAGGAGTCTCATGGTTGAGTTGCAAAACTGCAAGGCTGATAATGAAAGGATGATGAAAGAACAATAAAAGCAAACCGAAATTAATGGAGTTCTACTGCAGAGCTTATCCGACCTACAACGACAAATGCAGCATGAACCTGAGATGCAGAATCGTGGTCGTGTCAGTGGCCATACTGAGAGAAGCACATCAGACGAGGAGTCTGATGAAATAAGAGCAATAGGAACCCCTCCAGACCTAGCCGAGACTGTGAGGAGTCTCATGGTTGAGTTGCAAAACTGCAAGGCTGATAATGAAAGGATGATGAAAGAACAATAAAAGCAAACCGAAATTAATGGAGTTCTACTGCAGAGCTTATCCGACCTACAACGACAAATGCAGCATGAACCTGAGATGCAGAATCGTGGTCGTGTCAGTGGCCATACTGAGAGAAGCACATCAAGAAAGGTCCACCCTAGAGGTAAAGGACCAGTACCAGATGATTCCACTGAGAAGGAAGCTGGTGATTCAAAAGGCTCTTCCAGCAGCATGACCAGTTCCTATCCTCAAAAGAAACAGAAGAAGCAAAAGACTTCCAAGAGTCATAAATTTGAGGAATTCAAAAAGGCCAAACCTCCCTCCTTTGACGACGAGATAAAGAAGGGAGAGGAAGCTGAGGCTTGGCTACTTAGACTGAAGAAATATTTCAGAGTCCATGATTTCTCAGAGAACTTGAAGGCCTGAGTGGCCACTTTCAATCTTAACAGAAAGGCTTCCATCTGGTGGGAAGACCTCAAGAATATGAAAGGGGTCCGCGAGGAGGACCTGTCTTGGAAACGGTTCGAGAAGTACTTCCGGAAGAAGTATTTGTCGGAAAGGTATTTCGACGAGAAGGCTAAAGAGTTTTATGAACTCAAACTGGGACAACTTACTATGGAGGATTATGTCAACAAATTCCTTGACTTACTGAGATATGTACCCTACATCAAAGAAGAGAAGGCGAAGGCACAACGCTTCATCAGTGGGCTACCCAAGGAATACCAGAACTGAATTGAATTTGACGAGCCAAAGACCTTAGAAGACACTATAAGAAAGGAAACATATTGTCATGAACAATATGGACATTGGACAGAGTCTCGTGGAGACTGGAGACCGAAGAGTGGTTCAAGATTTCAGAAAAAGGGGAGCAAATCCTCAGGATTTAAAAACTACAAGAAGAGCCATAGAATGAACTTTCCAACCCGAAGTGTACTCCAGCAGAACTTTCCCTCAGTGGACGGAAATAAAACTTCTGGACGTATACCAATAAAAACTAATAACCCAAAGAAAGAACCTCTGAAATGTTGGGGTTGCGGAGAAGGGAATCTCCTGAGAGACTGTCCACACCGACAACAGAATAGTCAGAAAATTTATAACATGCAAGAAGCTACCACGGTCAATGATGTGGCAAGGAGTGTGCCGTAGATCTATGCAACCTTGGATAATAACCAAGCTAACCACGAAGCTTCAGTGGTGGAAATAGAAGGTATGATTTTCAACCATCTGGTGTCTTGTTTTGATTGACCCTGGTTCAAATTTGAGTTATATAGCCCCTAAGGCTGTTGATAAGTGTAAGCTACAACCACAAAAATAAACTATGCCATGGTTAGTACAATTAGCCACTAGTACCAAAAGAAAGGTGGTAGAGGCCATACCAGCCTGCCAGTTAATGTTGGGTAAATTCCCTACCCAAGAAACCCTTAATGTATTACCCCTGGGGTCATACGACCTGTTGATTGGTATGGACTGGCTAGCCGCCCATAAAGTCAAATTGGACTGTTACCATAAAACCTTGGAATGTGTGAACAAAGAAGGACAAAGGATAACCCTCCAAGGGATTTTAAAGCCGGTCTCGGTGAGACAAATATCAACCCTGCAAATGAGAATGTATTGCCGAAAGGGATGTCCCCTATATGCAATACAGGTACTGAAAATAATCGAAGGCGCTAAACCAAGAACCGAGGATCACCCTATCCTAAGAGAGTACATAGATGTATTCCCGGAAGAGGTACCGGGTCTACCTTCGAGAAGAGACATTGACTTCTCGATAGAACTCGCACCAGGAGCGGTGCTGATGTCTAGAACACCTTACCGAATGAGCACACCGGAGTTAGTAGAACTCAAGTTACTATTGAAAGAAATTATGGATAAGGGTTATATTCGACCCAACGTGTCCCCATGGGGAGCACCAGTCCTGTTTGTAAAAAAGAAGGATGGCACCCTTAGACTGTGCATAGACTACCGACAACTTAATAAAGTAACTATAAAGAACAAATACCCCTTGCCCAGGATCGATGATCTATTCGATCAGTTGGGAGGTGCGTCTGTTTTCTCAAATATTGACTTGAGGTCGGGATACCATCAAGTCCGAA
>CBVK0102227187.1:0-17961 GCA_900067695.1 Picea abies
TTTTTTTTTTTTGGGAAGTATGGAAAAAAATGTTTTTATACTCTTTAAATTGATTGTTATGTTTAAAGTAATAAATTTAGAAAATCTTATTCCGTAATACAAAACATGTCAACTTGTAATTATGAGTTGGTTGATTCATAAGGAGTTAAACTTCTACTTTTGTCATATGTCTTTAAGTGTTAATATAATATGTGGTGAAGGAAGCTTGATCATTTAAACAAATAAAAGCAATGTAAAGTTTTACTTCAATGTGGTTTATACTTTTAAGATAGTAAATATTCCATGTTGATCATTATTGAGATTATTAAGAAAGACATCATGTACTTGACATCATGTACTATCAAGTAGCACTTTACCTCTTAGCCACATACATTAGGGTAAATATAGATATTCAATTGTAATTTAACATATTATTATTATTATTATTATTATAAAAGAGTTGTAAAGGTTCTTTCAAAAAGTTTTAAAAAGTTTTAATAGTGATATTTAGGTGAAATATGATTGTTCTTTTTTCTTTATCATAAATAGGTTAAAGGAATGTATATAAACAAAAATGTTGTGGAAGGGGTGAACATATTGGTGATTGTGATAAAGACTTAGTTATTATAATGTAAAGGATGTGATATTAACAATTAGGATACTATGTAGTTTACAAGGTCACTTAATGGTTTCATAATCGATGATTGTAAACATGGTAAAAACTAAGATAGTTGTATTTTCACTTAAAAAAAGAATAAAACAACCATGAATGACTTTAAAAGAAAGCAACTAGAGATAACTTAAAACTATAGATATTTGAGATTAGATTTCAATGAGAAGTTAAAGTGGGACACATGAATGAGGAAAATATTATAATGAGACTGGAAAACATTCTTTCTACTACAAAATATATGAACAAAAACAAAGGTTTGGTATTGGCAAATGTTACATTCACTCTTTCAAAGGCTCATAACCCCAATAGCCCTTTATGGATATGAAGTATGGAGACGAACTATATTTGGATACAAATAGAACTAAATCAAGAAGTATAAAAACTCTTGATAACAAGTTGTCTAAGACTAAAAAACAACACGCCTTATGAAATGCTCTTAGTTGAAACAAGATTATACTGACTACAATTGGAGACTTGAGAAAATTGAATTGACACATACAAAAAATGGTATCCATGGACAACATGAGGATTCGTTGAAAATTAATGAAGATGAACTAAAAATGGGGAAAAAACATAGCACCAACAATGCATAAAGTGGTTTAATAGCACAATTAAACACTAACTTACATAGGTTGAGATGTGAAACACAGAAATGGAAATGACCCAAGACATCGTAGGGGGAAAGACTATGCCAAATAGATAGAAATGAAGTGGTATAAAATAAGCAACCTTTTTTCCTACAATGTGCATTGTACTGAGAGATAGAAATCGCAAATCAAAAATTAAGAATCAACATTTCAAGAAAATCTATTCAAAATACAAAGTTAAGTTAGTTAAAGTGATGCAAAAATAAATAAATAGATGGTAGAATGGAGCCCAAGAAAACACGAAGGCCTAATGACAAAGTAAAAAAAAACATTTTTCGACTATGTGAACACATTCATGATTTTTATTTCCTTGAGATAATAATGAGATTCTTATATATTTGTGAAAGGTAATAGGTAATTATTGTAATAGTTTACAAAAATAATACTCAAAATTAAATTGCATAATCTTCTGTATTTCTGAAAGGTTTCGTACAATATAATCTATGGAAGTTTGTAAACGAAATGTGACTAATGCCTCCAAGCCATTACACAGTCCAAGATAATTGGAGGCACGTTAGGAGACGCAACACTACAACCATGAGGACCTCGTTAATGGAGGACCTGATTAATGGTGGGCATGGTACACTCTGTGATGGAACTAGTTTCAACCATTGGCAGACCTGGTGTTTTCTTGGCTCACTATAGGCTATATTTTGAGCACCTGCAGATCATCCGTCCCTCCTTTTATCTCCTGAGCGATATTTTAACCCACTAGACCACCATCCTCTCCTGATGCTGTTTACTTCCTTTTTTGTTTGTTTTTCTTCTCGAAGTCTCTACTCATTACTGGTGGACCCTCTCCTCTGACTTGAAAACTTCAAAGTCAAACCACGACCTCTGCAAAAAAAAAAAAAATCACTACTTATCCCTCGAGACCTGCACAACTGAAAAAAAAAAAAAAATCACTACTTATCCCTCGAGACCTGCACAAATGGAGGCACAAGTCAACGCACTCATGAGTGTTGTTGACGAGGCCATTTGGAATAGTGCAGGTCTATTTAATTTGATGGATGAGATCTCCAGGCATAACAACATCCCACTCTCACTTGAATCTGTTGATTTGTCCTCTTCTCGAAGTTTTAACTTACTCCAACAACCCT
The DNA here is from genome assembly GCA_900067695.1 of Picea abies. Lineage (NCBI taxonomy): Eukaryota > Viridiplantae > Streptophyta > Pinopsida > Pinales > Pinaceae > Picea > Picea abies. The sequence continues at coordinate 2,400 of CBVK0102227187.1, forward strand.
CGCAATATTCCACTATCTTTCCTCCTCTGACCACTTGTCTCCCCTTAACCTATGACAACTCCTTCCCTGCTCCTCCATCCTCTACCCTATCTATTACAGATACTTTTTCTCTTCCTATACAAAGGAGACCTTCTGTTTGAGACTTGGAGACTGAAACTTGTAAGATTCGGCCTCCTTTACACCTCCCTCTTTTTTCCACTACAAGTCCCTTTATTCTTCCATCACACAATAATCTCATTTCCCATAAATCTGCTTCTCTGGCTACACAAGATTATAACAGAACCTTTGGCTTTAAGCAACAGAACCGACTCTTTCCACTTGGGAGTAGGAAACCCACACATCATCCGTCGGTTCCAAAGAAAACTAAGAAGAAGCTCATCCTTGGTGTGGACATTGTCTTGGAGGACTCGATCTCCATGGCCCTGTGTATCCTTGTGGGAAGAATTTATTGCAAACACCTTTTCTCTACAGATTTGGAATTTTGGATGAATAAAGCTTGGCAACAATTACTGGGATATGTCCCTTCCCTCTCTCACCTTGGTCGAGGTTGGCTCTATTTTCATTTCAACTCACCTAAGGATTCTACAACTATTCTGGAGCGCCTTTGGACTTTAGATGACAGTAGCCTTATGTTGAAGCACTGGCGAGTAAGCTTTGATCCATCACAAGACTACTTTCGACTTTGCCATCTGTGGGTCCTCCTTCCTAGACTACCTCTTCATCTTTGGAATGAAAAAGCTCTTATGGCCATTGGTAACTCCCTAGGTCGATTTATCTATGTGGACTCCAAGACGCTCACTGGCCCAAACAAAAAAATGGAAAGGATTCTTGTAGAAATAGACATCCATGAAGGACTCCTCGAATCTTTGGACATAGACTAGCGAGGACACCTTACTCGCTAGAAGCTAGACTACCTTGGTGTCCCCTTCGGGTGTTCTCTCTGTAGAAAGACAGGCCACTTGAAAAAAGCTTGCACGGGTGTCCTTGATGATGATATTTCAAAGGAATCAATGCTTGAGCTGGCTTACAACGCAGACTCTCTAGTACAAAATTATTATATTCATTATCCAAATCTTCCTAATGTTGGACTCTAGTACAAAATTATTATATTCATTATCCAAATCTTCCTAATGTTGGCGCACAATCTGGTCCATTTTCTCTTACAGGTAAACTAAAAATCATCTGCCCAACTCTTTATACCTCACTCACCTCTTGGAAAAAGGATTTACTAGACAAATCCTCTTCCACTTTATCCGGTTCGATTCCTCTTCCTTTGGGGGTCCTGCCTAGTATTGCCTCCAATACCTTTCCACTTCATCTTCCCTCTACTTCGTCTCTGCATCCACCTGCCTCTATTCAAATTCTCACCCCTGTCTCTATTGCTACAGTCGCCCCCTCCATTACGCCTAAACCTCTTGTCTCTCTTACCACAGATTCAATCTTACCCTCTATTATGGCTTATCATCACCCTTCACACAACCTGGACGCGTCTCAAACAATTATCCCTCTAATCCCTTTTTCCAACAACCCCACTTTTTGTTCTCTGGAAGAGCGAGAGATTTCTATTGACTCATGTCCACCCTCTCTACCTACGGCCGAAACCTCTGGTGATCATCCCTTTGAATCATCTATCCTCCCGATCCTTGTTTCCATCAACTCTACTAACTGTCCTTTGGTAGTTTGAGATCCTTCACTTGACTTACTCCCATCGACCGAAACTATTGGTGACCATTACATTGAACATGAAGATTATTGTCTTTTACCAGGCCTTATTGAATCTAACTCGGGAGATAGCACTCTCAGTGTTGTTCTAGATTCATTATTACCATCATATAAACAAGTCTTAAGCCCCATACCTCTACCTACTTATAGGGGCATTTCTCCCTACACTCTGCCTGATTACAATTCTAGTTTGGAAACATCTGAGACTAGGCCAAATCCTTCACAAATGGACTACACATGGACCAGAGGTCATGCTTTTGAACACTCTCTGATAAAAACCCACAGTGCTCGTCGAAAGGAGGGCTCTTCTTCAACAAATTCAGTCGTTACTTCACATTCTCTCATTGATATTGGGGTGCTTAGAGGCATGAAATCCCTAGCAAGAGAAAAGACATGATCCTGCTTTCCCTTAACATTAGAGGGGTGGGGGGCCTCCAAAAAGAAGCCTCCTTCAGAAGACTACTTTCTCTCTCATTTACAGACATCATTCTTTTATAGGAAACATTGGTTGACAGCAAAAAGGCCAGACACTTTTTAAATATTTTCTTTCCTACTTGGTACATCTACACTATTAGCTCTCTTGTCACCTATGGGGGTTTGGCTGTGGCTTGGGACCCCACAAAATTTGATCTATCCCCTCACCTTTGTTGTGAAGGCATTATGCTCTCTGGTTCTTGCCGCTTCAACAACAAAAGGATACACCTTCTTAATATCTATGCCTCATGTTTTGACAGACAAAATTTCTGGAATAAAGTAGAAGCTCTGGGTCTCCTAGATCTTGAAAACTTGATCTTAGCAAGGGATTTGAATCTTACTACCTCCATAAGGGAAATTTGGGGTGATTTTGATACTCAGGATGCACTAGTAGATTATTTCACTTCCATGTTTCTTAATCACAAGCTTGTTGACTATGCTCTGGTTCATTTAGTTCCTACTTGGCGAAATGGGAGGTTGGGCTCAGAATCAATTTCCAAAAGACTTGATCGGTTTCTCATCTCCAAGAATTTAATCTCTATGGCGAATAAAATTCTCTCTTGGGTAGAATCCCCATACTTTTCAGAACACGCTCTGATTTGTTTGCAATTGGATTCTTCTACACAAAAGATCCATTATCCTTTCAAACTAAACTCGCGCTGGCTTTTAGAAGCAAATTTCTCATCTATTGTAACTGAAGTTTGGAACGATACACGTTTTCTCTCTGAGTGATGTATTCAACACCACTTTTTTTGGAAGCTCAAGAGCTTAAAAGGTCGTATAAAGATCTGGGCAGCCCTTCACAAAAAACATAACACCCAAAGGCTTCTTGATATTGAATATGATATTTAGACTCTCCATATTGTAGCAGCTCAGGTGAAGGCTATTGGAAACAACAATGAAGTATTAAAAGTTTTAGAATCTGAAAGAAACCAGTTTCTACTAAAAGATGAACTCACCTTGAGACAACGTTGTAGGACAAATTGGATCAAGAGTGGGGATCTTAACACCAAATTTTTCCAGGTGAAGGCTATTGGAAACAACAATGAAGTATTAAAAGTTTTAGAATCTGAAAGAAACCAGTTTCTACTAAAAGATGAACTCACCTTGAGACAACGTTGTAGGACAAATTGGATCAAGAGTGGGGATCTTAACACCAAATTTTTCCACAATTTTACTAGTTCTTGCAAAAGAAAAAAGCATATCTGGGAAATTGCAGATTCAAAAGGTTCTCTCCATAGAGGACAACAAGATATTAAAACAGTTGTTGTTAGTCATTTTAAACCTTTTTTTGAAAAGAAGAATACAACAAACTTACAGACCTTAGAAAGAGTGGTCGAACTCTTTTCTTCTTCTATATCGAAGGATGATTCTCTTACTCTCGACAGACCTGCTTCACTCTCATAAATTTTGGTTGCTTTAAAATCTTTCTCTAAGGATAAAAGTCCAGGCCCTGATGGCTGGACAATGGAATTTTATTTGTATTTTTTTGGTTTGTTTGGTCCGGATCTTTTGGAACTCGTGGAGGATACTAGACTCAAAGGAAACATAGTGGGTTCTCTGAACTTGACCTTTCTCACCCTCATTCCAAAAGCTACAAACCCCACTACTTTTGATGACTTTTGCCCTATAGCACTCTGCAATCTATGTTATAAACTTATCTCAAAAATCATTGCTTCTAGGCTAAATCCCTTCCTCTCTCGATACATTTCGAATGAACAACTGTGTTTCTTAAAAGGTTGCCAAATTCTAGATGCTATTGGCACTTCCCAGGAGTGCCTCCATAGTATCAAATCCAAAAATTCCAAGGTGCTCATTTTAAATTGGATCTCAAGAAGGCTTTTGATTGCATAGACTGGGATTTTCTCAGATTGATCCTGACCTAGATTGGCTTCAACTATCATTTGATTAAGTGGATTATGAGCTATGTGGTGGGTGCAAACTTGGCCATATTGACTAATGAGGAGTCATCCTCTTTCTTTCGCAGTGGCAGAGGCCTACGACAGGGTTGTCCCCTCTCACCCCTGCTCTTCATTTTGGCCATGTGGCCATATTGACTAATGAGGAGTCATCCTCTTTCTTTCGCAGTGGCAGAGGCCTACGACAGGGTTGTCCCCTCTCACCCCTGCTCTTCATTTTGGCCATGGAAGCTTTGACCCTCCTCCTAAAACTTGGACAAGTTGATGGAAAAATATCTAGAATAAAAGTGTCCAGGACTATTAAGATTCTTCACCTTCTCTTTGTGGATGATGTCCTCATCATGTCCAATGATTCTTTACAGGAATGGACTGAGATTAAGGAGATCTTAAATATTTTCTGTTGTGCTATAGGTTTGATGATCAATTGGGAAAAATCGACTTTTCATTTCGCAAATCTACAACACACTCTGGAACAACTTAAAGGTATTTTCCTTCATAACTTCACTCATATATCGAGCGGGCTCAAATATCTGGGGTATTTTTTAAAGGCAAACTCTTACAAGTCGGCGGATTGGAATTGGCTTATTGCAAAATTTGAAAAAAATATTGGCCACTGGTGCACGAGGTGGCTCTCCCTGGGTGGTCAGTTCACTCTTATAAAAGTTGTTCTAGAGGGACAACCTGTGTATTGAATGGCACCGACATCCATTACTGCTACGGTAATTACAAAACTCCGACGCTTGACTTATCATTTCCTCTGGTCAGGTTGCTCATACCACTCCCGACAACACCTTTGTAATTGGGAATCCTTGGCAAAACCAAAACAAAAAGGTGGATGGGGAATTCACAATTTATTCCATTTCAGCGAAGCACTTGCAACAAATTCTCTTTGGTGAGTGTTGACCTCTCCGAGCATTTGGCATTCCATCATTAAAAACAAATACCTTTCACATTTCACCATCATCGGATGGCTTCAATCTGATTTGACTACCTCAAGGGCGCATTCTTATTTTTGGAAAACCTCATTAAAGCTAAATATTGGATTCTGTGCGGGCTTTGTTGGCAGCCAGGGTCGGGCCACTCCATCACTCTAGGCTGCAACTGTATCATTGGGCTGGGAGAGGCCTCCTTACTTTCACCTCAGATTATTACACATTTACACTCCATAAACATTTGTTTTCTTTATCAGATCTGTGATCGTTCCATATCAGCCACTCTCCTTGACAGGTGGATTTCCAACAGATCGCTCAACCTCAGTGTTGAGCTTATTCCAACATGTAATACCTTATGCTCAGCTTTAACTTTAGCTAGTATACATTTAAACGATTTGGATGATCAACTTCTGTGGTCTGGGGGAGACCATTCGAGTATCCTTTCTGTGCGTAATATTTACACTGAGATTGCGCAATCACTCTGGCCAACAAATCAAAAGGGATGGAAAAAATGTTTTTGGCGTTGACATATTCCTTCTAAAATCAAAATTTTCTTTTGGCTAATGACCGATTATAAGCTAAATAGCTGAGATATTCTGCTGAGAAAAGGATGGACAGGTCCAAATATTTGCCAACTATGTTTCATTGATGCTGAGAATGCAAATTATCTTATCATCAAGTGCTCCTTCACCAGATCGGTTTGGGAAAAACTCACATTGCTGCTAGATCTCAATTCTACTTGGGACGTGCCATCTCTCTCCATCTGTTTAGATCATTGGACGCATATGGAACACACTTTTAAACATTTACCTCCATTGGTATGTTGGACTATTTGGCTTACCAGAAATAAAAAATCTTCTCAAATGAGATCCCATCTATTAGCACAATAGTTCACAAAACTTTGGTTTTATTTAAAAGCTGGAATGACATACATCCTGCTAAACCAAGACTAAAAAACAAAAAGAGGTTTCTAGATCTTGTGGATATTACAACTGGTTTGTTCAATGGTGCAACACTTTCGAATGGAACGCAGAGTGGAGCTGGTGGACTGATCAAACTTTCAAACAACACTTTCTATCGATGGACCTTCAATTGTGGCTCGAGAACCAACACTAGAGCTAAACTTTTGGGCACTTGGGCCACTTTATATTTGGCTTCCAAATTACACATTGAAGCTCTCCAGCTGCATGAAGACTTTAGAATCATTATTGAGTGGTTGAACAACAGGGGTGATCTACAAGCCAGCTCTCTTCTGACTTGGAAGGACAGAATCAGATTACTTCTACCCTCCTTTAAAAATCTCAGCTTCAATCATATCTACCATGAGCACAATAAATCTGCAGACCAGCTTTCAAAGACAATGCTAAAAAGAGAGAGGACATTATCACCTATAATCTTTGGATAGATGGTCATGAGGGCCCATCTCACTTCATTACTCTATAAAAATTCCTGCCTATCTTATCCCTTCGTTTTCTTTGCTCTTTTTTGTCATTCTAGACTAATACAAATCCTTTGCTTTCTTTGAGGATTTTCTTGCTAGTTATAATAGCTCCGTCATTGTAACTTGGCTTCTTACCTCTTTTCTCTTTTCTCTTATGAATTTTCACCATCCATTGGTCGAGAAACCACTACTAACAAAAGATTCATTGACACTTTCATTACCTTTTGCTATCCTTTGTAATATCTCTCGACTAGAGAACATATTATATTTATAATATAATTGAAAAAAAAATCGTTGGAAAAAAAATGGTCCAAGATAATCATAAAGACTTCATCCCTATGATGATTGATGGGGACGTAAGACATACAAAGGTTCCTTAGAGATAAATTAGAGGATGATAAAGGGCATGTGTCGTTGTCAATTTCCCTTTCATTTCAAGGTTGACTACGAATATTAAAAGTGTCATGGCTTATACCCTACACTTTACGTAATGTTTCTTACAGGTCAAGCAATTACATGAAGACGTGACTGGATGCACAATCATGAATGTTGATGTTTGTTTTACTTCAATTTTATTGGCTCTTATTTTTTATATTATACATAAAGTGGACTTATGAGTGGAATTTGTGGTTTTATGTTGCTTTCAGCGTAAAGTTTATGTAATAAAAACCATGACCAAGGGTGTAATCAATTGTTAAATTTTAATTTCAATTACAAATTTAAGGATATATATTAATATGCTTTTTATGATAAAAGATTGTAAAAAAAATTTAATAGCAGGTGTGGGGAGTTATCTATAATTTATGTGGAAAATATGTGGAAAGTCTGTAACTGCATAGTTTTAGAACTTAGAACCCTTTTTCAATAATTGACAAAAGACTATAGAATATATTAAGGATTGAAAATTGCTAGAGCAAATAACATATAAAATTTGATAGTGATTGGGGATTTATTAATGATCATCAGGGATTTGATCAAGGGAACTAATTCATTGGATGTCAGGCTTGCCTCGACACTAAGTCAAATTAGGCACCTCACTTCCTCTTTCTCTTATTTAAGTTTTTTTCATATTATGAGAATCAACAATGTCGAAGCTCATAAACTAGCGTCCCTAGCCATAACGAGAAAAATTGACTTTGGTCATTAATCAAGAGGTCACCTTAGAATATATCCCTCAACATTAAATCATGACACTTGGCGATCCAATCATAAGGTTTGTTCGTATGGTAGTGCATGCAGATTCATATAAAGCAGAGGAGGGTGCGATGCGACCCTCCATTATCTCCCACATGCTACCCTCCTCCAAGTGACACTTAAAAAGTCATCGTAGAAGTGGGAAATGGAGCAGTGTGGGATATTTATGGCTTGCATTCTGTGCAAAGTTGGCATGAATCTTGGTAGTCTTCAGGCTCTCTGGTTTCTTGGCCATGGATTAATTGGGGATCCTATGTTCACATCTTCTTCCTTTGCATTGGTTACTTGCAAGGAATAGTTTGATTGCTCGTAATTTCTCAGCCCAAAGCTTTGAGGGTTTGCAGATTCTCCACACACAGTTCTCTAGTTGACATCTCTAGCTTTTCACTTCTCTTCTCCAATATCTCACGTTCGGTTTCATTTTCTTTAATTCTTCTATTCCCTCTGGATTCTTTGCTTTGGCCCCCGGTTATGTTTGTGGTTAGACTCTTGGTGGATGGTTTGGTTCATTTGTTTCCATGTACATGTGGTTTTTATGTGATTTGGGTAGGTGGTAGGTCTGTATCCATTACAGGCTTATCCACTCTTGGTAAGCCCTTTGGTGTTGCCCTCAAATCATGGTTCCTTCTCCACAAGGAAATGGATTATACTGAGCTCAAGGAAACCACTAGGACCCTTAAGTGGCATGACGCTGGATTGAAAGAACTACAAGGAAAATTGGAAGCTCAGGGTGCAACTTTTAGCCCTCATAAGGAAATAATCATGAGCATATTATTAATTCAAACAAAACATATTTTAGCTCTGGAGGCTAAGTTAACTGCTCTTGAGAAGATTCTCACTAACATGGTCAAGTAGCGATAGGGAAGCCCTGGTGTTTAAGCTTTCATACTAGTTCCAGAGCAAGCTCAACAAGCTACAACGAACAGTCTAGTCAAGCATTCTCCCGCTAACAAAGGCTCAGAAGTAGAAAAAACTCTTTCAAGATGAATTTCTCCCTTATTATTAGTTTCAATTTTGGTTTATGTATTTCAAAATAGTCAAGATATCATGTTTATTCTGTAAATATTATTCTCATCATTTTGAACTAAATTTAGTATATTTCAAGAGCTTCTAGGTTTTATATGTATTATTGGATAGCCTCTTGTTTTTTATATGTAATTAGCTGCTCATCTCTTCTTTTGTATATATTCTATGCGATTTTTTTTTTTAATTTTTATAATATAAATCCATTCATTTCAAATAAAATAAAATATAGATATTTTAATTGATTAAAATAAACTAAACAATAATAATAATATTAATCTAATTTTAAATTAAAAATTAAATTAAACATCAATTGATGTATAAGACTCCTTATTTGACTATGTCAAATCCTTTTGCTTTGTTTGTATATGAAAACAATTTAAAAAACATTTTTTATATTTTAAACTTTGATGTCTAAAATAATAAAACATCATACTCGAGAAATGAGGGAGTTGCTCAAAATTCTTTTTGCTTGTCGACAAAATTAAACACTTAAAATCAAATTGAATACTTAGATCAGAAATGATAAGATCAAGTTAGGTAACATGAAAGCTCCTAGATTTTTGTCCCATTTTCTCCTTAGTTTCTACCTTAGAAAAGGGATTGGATCTTGAAGAAACATATATCGCTCTCATGTGAGTTTTGTTAAATTCCTTAATGGTTTTTAATTTTTCTTTTTAATCCGTTGAAAAGAGGAGTAGTGGTTCCCACCATATTACGAGGCCTTTAAAGTATATACCTTTGTTTTTAAGTAGCGATGTAAATTTATTCAAACTAAAACATAGTAAATTTTTTTAAATTAAAAGATAATAAAATTTTGTTTATTGTATAAATTTTAGTTTTATTAAATTTAAATAATAAGTTAAAAATTAGATTAAAAAATTATAAATTTTGATTTTATAGTGTTAATATCAATTTTTTTAAAGTGAAAAATTAGATTATGAAAGTGATAATATTGGTTTGCAAAAGTGTCAATTTAGATTTCATTTGAAGTGAATTTTGATTCCAAAAGTATCAATTTTATTGCTTCATCTCATACCTCTTTTGCATATGGATAATGTATAAATTAATTAATTATCATTTTCCCATCTTTTTTATACATTATACACCAGATTGGTCTATGCCATTTTCTTTTTTAACCATCATCCAAGTAAGAATTTTATTAGAAATCCTAACATTTGAGAGGACATCCTAGATTTTTCAACACCACCAATTGTTATCCCCTACTTTTTCCTATTCCATTTTTTATACTTATCCTAATTTAGTTGTGTAAACCCCCAATTGTGAATTTTGATTCTAAAATTGTGAATATATTGAACATTTTATTTTTGTATATCAATGCATAATATGATTATGGTAGACATTGCTAAATATATCACTATTGAAGATATGATAATAGTTTGACAAAATAATTTAAAACAAGTGAGGATGACAGTCATTGCAATGCCATGTTGTACTTTTTCAAAGTAATTTATGGCAATGTACAAAAGGGTTCCATGTCAACAAAAGACAAAGTCTATGCGTGAATGCTTTTTAACAACTTCCTCACCTTAATTACAAATACTATACCTTGTTTATTATGGAAAATTTATTCACAAAAACCCGTATCCCAAGCAAGGGGAAAAGAGGGCAATTGATCTCCAATGGTTTTACCTAAAGCAATAGTTATTAATTAAAATAATTGAACCTAATATATAAAAATCAAATCCAGATATGCACTAAATGAAATATTTCAAAGATGCAGGCTGGCTTTGATATAATATTAGGGAATACAAAAAATACATAGCCACAAGTTGGAGAAAAAACACATAAGCGTACAATTGATTTCAGCACTACTTCTATTCCATGCATTAAATATGCTTATATATACAAAAATAAAATACTTGAAATTATCTCTCGGACTATGAGCCATTCAACTTCTATCCATATCTACAAATAGAAGGGAAATTCAAACTACCATTTTTCTAACCATTCAACGATATTTGCAAATAAAAAAAAATTGAAATTACACATGCCTCGAAACCATAATTATAATTATTTCTCCATTCACCAATTACTAAAGTATTGCCTTTCATATTTTGAAAGTCATTGTTGGAAATTGAATTCAAATCCAACAAAAGTCTTATTTTGGAGGATCCATTTTCTCCCGTTGTTTATTTTGCAACTCATATGTTTGCATGCAATTTGTTAGACTATTCAAAGCTAAAACTATGTATCTAACTAGATAGATATTTTAAATTAATCTACCTATTTTAATGTTGAATACAAAAAAAAATGAGATTTGTAGGGTTAGATTCACTACAAGAGAACACCTTCTTGTGGAGCTTTTTACAGAACCTCCCCAAAAAATTCTTCCATTAGTTGTTTATAGCAGAGGTTGTTAGCGGAGGGAGGAGGTCAGAGGTTTTTGTGGAGGTTTTTTTTCTTCGGTGCGCCTTTATGGCACATACACACCGATGTGCATCTAAACACTATCGCACCAGTTCTTAAATGCTCAAACTCCCTGTCACTGTTCATAGTGGAGGTGGGTCAACGAAGGTTTTTGTGAAGAATTTTTTATCGGTGCGCCTTTAAGGAATATACACACTAACGCGTTAATGAACAATAATGCCCTGGTGCATCCATGTTCTAATAGCACCACCATAATTTATAATAAAATTACATGCACCTAATAAATCACACTGGTGTCGTTGAATAACACACACCGGTGCACCTAAATTTCTAACGACACACCGCTGTAGGGTAAATAAAAAAAACCACCAAATCAATTTTCATTGTTACAATGCATCTTGTGCTTTCAAACTCTCAAGCAAGAACCGATGCTCGCCTTTTTTCCTAAGATGCCCCATTTATGGTGTTCTACACAGACTTGGATAGCTCCATTATTGGATTCCACACATTTCCAAATTTTGGAAATTACCACAAATTTTCATTTCCTCTCAGCGATGCAATCATGCCTCCTCAGAACAAAACAAAGCAGGTAAATTATTTATTACCTTCCTATTTGCATTTTCATCCAATTAAAATTACAATTTATCTTGAAATTTGGCATTTTTTTCAATTTCATGCAATGCACCTGATCGGTTTGGATCGCCCCAAAGCAGTGTGTACTATACTAAACACACAGTGAACATTGCCACCGGTGCGTCCATATGTGTCCACACCAGTGTCGTTTAAGCTAGTGCAACATGATAAATTAGCAAAAAACAAAGCGATGCATCCTTCAGAACACCTCGACACCGGCACAAAATGGGCTTATACCCGCACCAACACATTACACTTCATTAACTGCACCTCTAGCTCAACAATATATAAAATTTAACCTAGCAATGCACCAAATTTAATCAATCGCACCAAGGCATACATGAAACATAATGCCCCTGAGAGTGAATGTTTAACCGCACCCCCATACTTTATAATAAAATTATATGCACCAAATAAATCACACCGGTATGGTTGAATATTACGCACCGGTGTGCCTAAATATCCAAAAGCGCACCAACGTAGGGTAAATTAAAAAAAATTGCCAAAACGATTTTTGTTGTTATAGTGCATCTTGTGCTTCTAAACTCTCAATCAAGCATCAGTGCTCATGTTTCTTCCTAAGACACCTTGTTTCTGATGTTCTACACTGACTTGAGTAGCTCCATTTTTGGATTCCACACATTTCCAAATTTAGGAAATTACCGCAAATTTTCATTTCATCTCAACGATGCAACCATGCCTCCTCATGACATTAGAGACCACGCAAATTATTTATTACCTTCCTATTTTCATTTTCATCCATTTGAAATTACATTTTAGTTTGAAATTTGTGATTTTTTTCAATTTCGTGCAATGTGCCTGAACGATTTGGCTTGCCCTAAAGTGGTGCATATTGTATTAAACACGCAGTGAGCACCACCTCTGATGCATTGAATAAATGTATGCACTGACATTGTTCATTCATGCACATCGGGATGAATTATTAGAAACAAATTGGTGCATCTTTTAGAATGCCCAAAAATCAGGGCACAATGGGCTTCTTCCCGCAATGGCACATTTCACTTCATTAACCGCACCACTAGGTCAATGATATATAAAATTTAACCTAGCGTTGCACCAATTCTAACCAATATCACCGAGGTGTACCTGACAAAAAACACCTCGATGCATCAATGTTCAAACGCAACGCCATACTTTATAAAAAACATAGACACACATAGTAAATCTCTTCGACGTCGTTTAACATTATGCACCGCTATACTTCACTCAAATAATGACACCGCTAACACAATGATTTATAAAATTTAACGTAGTGGTGCAACCATTGTAATCCAACACACTGGTATTGTATACAAAAATGCACCAGGACATATATTGCCCGGTTTTTCATAGCAGGGCGTCTCATTGGATGCTCGTTCCCGATGCTCTATCCTTTACAATGCGGTGCATCCTTTGAAAATCCCTGAAATCATCACATAATGGGCTTCTACCCGCATCGACACATTTCACTTCATTAACCGCACCACTAACTCAACGTTATATGAAAAATTAACGTAGTAGTGCACCAATTTTAACCAACCACCCCAGTGCGTACCCGAAACATAACGCCCCGATACGTCAATGTTCAAATGCACCATCATACTTTATATAAAAAATACACGCATTGAATAAATTGCACCAGCTCCGTTTAACATTACCCACCGATAGACTTCACTTCACTAATGACACCGTTAACATAACAATTTATAAAATTCAACATTGCGGTGTAATCATTGTAATACAATGCACCGGAAATGTATACATAAACACATTAGGACATATATTTTCAAAATTTTCATAGTGAGGCATCTCATTGGAAGCCTCTTTCTCAGTGCTCTATCCTTTACAATGCACCGAGGTACAAAACATCGGTGCTCCACTATCATGGTCATGCCGATGTGTTAATAGTAACCCATCACACCGCTTTAGCTGCGATAATGAAGTTTAGATTATCGGTGCCCATCAATCCACCAAACACGTCGGTGTCATAAATACAACATCATTGGTAGACAACATGCCAGTTCTCTGGTAGACACGGTGCACCGATGCTTTATATTTAATAAAGAGCACTGTGGATTTGTGCGCTATACATTTTAGCGTTGTGGTGCATCTTTGTTAACAATATGAATTGGTGTTGTTAAAATCACTACATCGATGCAAATAGTCTATGGGACACACCGCTTAGTGGTGTTTTTATTTTGAGTTAGTGCATTGACATCGGTGCGTATGAACTGTTGGAGGCACACTGGTTGATTTTAAAAGAAAATTGCAAAAGCAATTTAATTTCATATTTTTTTTAAATACACGTCATTTATATATGTATTTGTTTTATAATTTCAATTTTGTATTTGTTTTATAATTTCAATTTATTTTATCTTTATATATGTGCCTAATAGCATTTGTATGTGAATAAAAGATGACGATGATAAGAGCATGAGGAGGCAGGGTAGCGATAGGTCGAGACATACGCATTTTTGCATGAGTGGGAGGTCAGGGAGAGGGATAGGGAGGCTTAAATTTGCCCTATTTTACAACATACATGTGACCTTTTTATGGATATTGGCCTCTTGAAGTTTTATTAGGAGGGAATATCCCTTAGGAGGAATCTTCATTGCTACAAAAGTTGATACGTCGCTAGGATCATGCGAGACAGGGGTTCAGGGTTGGTCCCAATATGTGGTATCATCCCATTGAGGAGGATGTCTATTTCATCATTGGGTTGTCTAGGAGGGGGATGTATTTTCCCCATTTCCCTATGCTACCAACCGATGTTGTAGGAGAGACCCAACTTGCATATGTGTAGAGATATGTCAGTTCAAATATTGCTTCGGCTTCAGAGTTCCAGGTTAAAGGTTGTCAACTACGAATAGGTGCATTTGAGAGAGAGGAAATTAGGTGTATGTGTTATATGCTCTCATCACTGTAACAATATATCTTTGATGGGTAACACATTAGTTTCTCTATGTTGTATTATGTAGATATTTTATTGTGGGACCCCCAATTGATTAGGTGTTAGGAATTTTTTTTGAGAGAGTTTTGTCATCCATTAGATCATTGTCTCTCTATTTTGCCTGGGACGAGATTCTTCCCATTTGCATCTGATTTGTATACACTATTTTTTGAGAGGGTTCATGCCACTCGCTCAGTGGTGCCCCACTTTCTTTCTAGACCTATGTTTAATGCATGTATGTGTATGTGAGGGAAATTTATGCCCAAGAGGGGCCAATTCGAGTATCTCGTTACTCTGATGGGAAGGGTAGTAATTGATTTATTGTCTTGCGAGGATGATAGTGTCCTCGATATTGTAGATTACCCGTATGCGGGGATAGATTGGAAAGGATCTCCAAACATCTGATTTAAAGTAGAGGACCTAGCGGATGAGAGGTAATATTATCTTTATGTTTTGATCACTCTATTTACATATTTTTATGTCTTATTTAATTCCTCCACTTGTGTCACCATCCACCGATCATTGTATTTCTCCTAGTCCACATGTCTCATCATCCACTGATCTCACTCTTCCTCCTCTTCCTCCACATGTGCCATAATATTTTGATGCTTTTCACACTATGATCAGATCGGGTATTGTTGATGCACATCTTCATGATATTGATATAGAGACACTTGATAGTGCACTTATCCTGACATTTGTTTCTGAGATAGTTGTTCTTGATAGAGGCTCTACCTATGGTAGCAGAGACACTGATGCACTTTTCTCCGGTGGTGGACCTAGCTAGTAGTGGTATTGATTGACATTTATACTGATTGTTTTATATTTGACTAGAGATCTATATATGACATGTTTATTGCAGATTTTGTTGAGATGTATGTTT
>CBVK0102227209.1:0-15131 GCA_900067695.1 Picea abies
TTGGATATTATTTTAATAGAGCTCTTCTTGACTAGAGGTTGCCCCCTCGAAGAGGCAAGTGAAAATTTCTCTCAGTAATCAAAGTTCTCTTTCTGGTGTTATTTTGTATCATTTCAGTATTATTGGGTGTTGTTCTGGTTATATTGTTGTTCATCTGCCATTTCTAGCATTTTATTTCTGTTCTGCATACATTTTATATCTGGAATATTACAATTGGTATTAGAGCACTTTCCTCGGCATAAAATTATGGGTTAATTTTTTTTAGGGTAGAGATGTATTCTGATGTATTCAAGCTACAAAGATCTGTCATTACGCACATAAACCCACGGTCAGGGATTCATACATGTAGGAAATGCAAGTGGTACTTAAGCGCACCTCTGTTGGCCACCCTTGTAACCCTTGTTGGCACCCCTTCGAGTGGTAGCGCATCAGAAAACACCTGTATACGGATCGACTTAGATTTCCTAAAGCCCTCTTTAGATAAACTGATTGACCGCCTGACTTCTATAGTGTCACTGAGAACAACACTTAGGAAGATACTCTCTAGTACCTTAGTAGTCGGGTAGTATGGCTAAGGGCACAATCTATCCTCCTTAGTTGGTGCCCTAAGATATTGGGTTGAGTACTACTATTGGACCCCACACATATATCATAGAGCTATATCATAGGGAAAAACCTTGTCTATAGAACCCTTGAATACCTAACCTTTGGGGACAAAAACAAAAAACAAAATAGACAATATCTATTGTCGCACAACTATGTTCGAGTTACCAAATCACTACACATTTCTTCCTGATTAAGTATTTGGGATTTTCATGACTGCAATATTCTTTAGTGTAAAAAAAAAAAATGAGTTTGGATTTTGTTTCACCATTATTTGAGACCTATTCCATTTGATTTATCTCTTCTCCCTTATCAAATTCATACCTATCATTTTTCAACAAATTTTTTGACCCCACCTGCCCCTTTTTGGTTCCCTCGTCATCATGACCCATACCCGTAGCCAAGAATTGGAAGCTCACTTCAATACCTTGCAATATAATTTCACAGAGAACCAACAAGAAGTGAGACAGATCAATGCCAATATTTCCACCATCAATAAAAACATGCATTCCTCCATCGTTGCATCAATCGAGGAACTCAAAGAAGACCTCAAACAAGACATTACTACCCAGCTTGAATATGTCTCTTCAATGATCTACACCAAGATGCATATCCCTACATACCCCACATTATCTGACCCACCTTTTCATACCGAAGCTGAAACTTCCTCTCATTCCCATAATTTTCAGCACCATCACTTTCAGCATGACCTACGCCTTCCGTGTGTGGATGTGACCAAATTTGATGGATCGGATCCAACTAGTTGGGTAACTCAAATGGAACATTATTTCTCTTTGTACAACATTACAAATGAATTGGCCAAACTCTAGTATGGTGTTCTCCATCTAGATCAAGAACATTGGCAATGGTGGCAATGGAGAAACACCGCCCGTCAAGGGTATGTTTCCTGGACAAAATTTGTGGAAGAGATTTATGAATGCTTTAACACTGACACCAACCATTTAGGTTGTTTGAAAAAGTTTAAACAATATGACACAGTGGAAGACTTTATAGCTTCTTTTGAGCGACTATATTTTCGTACAAAGGGATGTCTGATGCTTTTTCCCGAGAATGTTTTATCAGTGGCATCAAGGATGAGATTCATGCCCATGTCCTCATGGCTCAGCCTCATAGGTGGGTGGAGGCTACTAAATGAGCTAAGGAAGCACAATAGGTTGTCTCTTCTCAAAACTGGAAACCCTCCTTTATTCCTTGCACTGAACTAGTAAATCCCACTCCTCCTTCTACTCCACTAAAGATCCAAAAATTGACCAGGGATGAAATGGTTGAATGCCAAATCAAAGGCCATTGTTATAATTGTGATGAAAAATATTTTTCGGGACACATGTGTAAGGAACACAAGATTTTTATGGCCATCTCAAAGGATGTTTCAAAAGAGGATGTTGAAGCTCCCCTTGTTTTTGTGTCACCTGAACCCATTGACATAAGCCCTCCCTTAGACCCTATCGAAGTCGAATCGGTCATTTCCCTAAATTCTCTCACTGACTTCTCTTCTCCCCAAACCCTCAAGTTAATTGGCTACATCAATAATAGGAAGGTCATCATTCTTGTTGATACTTGAAGCACCCATACTTTTATTCATCGCCACATTTCCAAAGAAACTCATTGCTATATCCATGCAGTCAATAATTTCCAAATCATGATTGCTAATGGAAAGTCCATGAAATGTGGAGGGTGTTGTGAAAATGTGAGTCTTCAAATTGGTGACTACCACCTGAAATCTCATATGTTTGCTATCGACATGGGTGGTTGTGACATTGTGTTGGGTGGAAACTGGATAAGGACTTTGGGTCCCATTCTCATGGATTTTAAGGAATTAATCATGCAATTCGACCAGGAAAGCCAACAATAAAAGTTCCAAGGCATCACCGCCAGTTCCCCTGAGATCATTAGTTCCCATCACATAGAAAAGATGCTCAAAAAAGGTCATTCTGGTGTTATTTCCCAACTCCATGCCATATAAGCAATAGAGACACCCTCTGTGCCACAGGATCTCCAATCCATCCTCTATAAAAATCAAGTGGTATTTTTCACTCCCTAGGGACTCCCTCCTTCCTGTGGTGTTCATGATCATTCCATTCCCCTTGTCCCAGGAACCCTTCCTCCCAATATCCATCCCCATCGTCACCCCTTTTCCCAAAAAAATTAAATTGAGAAAATGGTTCAAGAACTGTTTAACGCAGGTGTTATCTGCCCTAATACGAGCCCCTACTCTTCTCCTGTGGTCATGGTCCTTAATAAATAAGGTTCTTGGTGCATGTGTCTTGAATTCCGCATCCTTAACAAACTCACCATTAAAGACAAAATTCCCATTCCTGTCATTGATGACCTCTTGGATGAATTGAGTGGCACCCAATTCTTTACTAAACTTGATCTTCGTTTTGGCTACCACCATATCCGTATGAAAGAGGTAGACATTCCTAAGACTGCCTTTAGAACTCATGAGGGCCACTATGAGTTTTTGGTCATGCACCACTCCAGTCCTGGCCCTTCTGGATTTCACAAAGACCTTTGTCCTAGAATGTGATGCTTTAGGGAAAGGAATCGATGTTGTCCTTATGCAAGAGGGTTGGCCTTTACCAACAAACAACTGTCTGAATGAAATTTGGTCAAATCAATCTATGAAAAGGAAATTTTGGCTATTTTGCATGTCGTTGATCTTTGGCACCCTTATCTATTGGGGAAATGCTTCCAAATTAAGATAGATCATCAAAGACTCAATTAATTTTTGGAACAACACATTTCCTCCCCAAAGCAACAAAATTGGGTGACTAAGCTCTTTGGATATGATTATGAGATCATTTACAAGAAAGGAAAAGACAATGTGGTTGCAGATGCACTTTCCCGAAAATATGAAGATGAAGGGTCCCTTTTTTATCTCTCCTTCATAGTACTAGATTGGCTCCAAGTCGTTCGCTAGGAATGGATGCACGATCCTAAAATTTTGCACATGATACAACAATTGTAGTCAAATTCTCGAGTTTCCCCAAGGCACTCTTGGCTCCATGATGAGATTTGATACAAAGGTTGTTTTTATTTAAGTAAATAGTCAAAACTTAAATCCACAACACTTTCTGAGCTTCATGCTACACCCACAAATGGCCACTCCGGGTTTACCAAAATCTATGACAAGGTCAAACGTTCTTTCTTTTGGGATGGTATGAAATAGAATGTCCATAATTTTGAGGCTAAATGTGATGTGTGTCAATGCAACAAGGGAGAAATAGTCAAATCTCCGAGAACATACAATTGCTTCTGATTCCACCTGCTATTTGGTGGGATATCTCTATGGATTTTATTATAGGCTTACCTAAATCAGGCAATAAATCAATCATCATGGTGGTAGTTGATTTCCTTTCCAAGTATGCTCATTTCTATGCTCTTCAACACCCATTTACAACATCCACATTGGCTCAACTTTTCATGGATTAGGTCGTCAAGCTTCATGGCATGTTGCATTCTATTGTTTCTGATCGCGACCCAAATTTCACCAACAATTTTTGGCAAGAACTGTTCAAGCTACAAGGCACCCAATTGCATCTCAACACAACTTATCATCCCCAGACTAATGGTCAAACTGTAGTTTTCAATAAGTGTTTGGAAACATATTTGAGGTATTTTACATCGAAAAATAAAAATCAGTGGGCTCAATGGTTACCCCTAGCTGAATGGTGGTGCAACACTTCATACCATACAACTACTTGCATGAATCCTTTTGAAGCGATATATGGACAAAATACACCATCATTTCTCTCATATTTACCAGTTGTCTCGAAGGTCCAGGCGGTTGACCAAACATTTACAGTTCGAGAGGCTATTCTCCATACCCTTAAAGAGAATTTGGTCATGGCCCAGAATCGCATGAAGAAACAAGCAGACCAAGGTCGCTCTGAATGTCAATTTGTAGAAGGGGATCGGGTGTTTCTTTGACTGCAACCTTACAAGAAAAAATCCCTCAAGGATGACCATTGTTAGAAATTGGCATCCAAAATTTATGGTCCTTATACCATTCTCAAGCATGTGGGATAATTGGCCTATCAGTTAGATTTGCCTAGTCATTCTAAGCTACATCTTGTTTTTCATGTTTCATGCTTAAAGAAGGTGATTGGAATTAAGTTCCAAACTCAAACCAACCTTCCCGAGTTGGACGAAGAAGGATGCATTTGGCTATAACCACAAGAAGTTTTGGACCAACGTGAGCGTCGCCTGTGTCAATGAACTATCAAGGAAGTTTTAGTCCAGTGGAAAGATACAACCCCAACATATGCCACTTGGGAACCAGCTACCATTCTGCAACAATTTCCACATCTCAAGCCTTGAGGACAAGGCTATTTTTAAGGGGGAGGACATGTTAGGGACTTAACCCCTCACGTAGGTAGAATAATATATTCCAATGTAATAAAGGTCAATATTGATAAGACCTATAAATAAGGAAGAATGAGTCGAATGTAAGAAGACCTAATAGAAGATTCCACTTCTAAAAGGATCTTCCTCTAGCTGGTTCTTTTGATAGAAATATTTAGTATAAATAAGAGTCGAGGGTATGAGAACTTTTGTATTGGATATTATTGTAATAGAGCTCTTCTCGACTAGAAGTTGCCTCCTCGAAGAGGCAAGTGAACATTGCTCTCAGTAATCAAAGTGCTCTTTCTGGTGTTATTCTGTATCATTTCAGTATTATTGTGGTGTTGTTCTGGTTATATTGTTTTTCATCTTCCATTTCTAGCATTTTGTTTTTGTTCTGCATACTTTTTATATTTGGAATATTACACAAAGACTTTGAGTTGTTCTACATTTAGGTATTTTCCCAATGTAACAACCTATGCTTCCAAATTTCCAATGAGCTTATCCTTTTCTTCCAGTTGTTCTTTGAGTGCTTCTTCAATTATTTTTCCTTCTTCTATTTGAACCTTTAAATCAATGATCATCTACTCTAGTGCTTCAGAGTTTGAATTCTGAGTGTCTTATTTCTTGTCTAGTTTTTCTTGGAGCTTCTTGTTTTTCTTCTTTTCTCTTTTTTATAACTTATATAACACTCAAAAATTCTTCTCTGTAGTCAACTTATGCCTCTTGACATTCCCCTTCAGTGTCTCACTTTCATTGAATTCATATTTGTCTGATGGGGAGTCGTCTTCTTTGGTGCAAAAACTTTTCTTGAAGACTTTATTTTTCGTTCTTTTGCCTGTATATGTTTTTTTTTCTATTTGAATAATCTTCTTCATTTATTTCCTTTTATTTGTGAGGAAATTTGTTAGAAAAATGAACAATACCATCACAATTAAAAAAAATAAATGGAATCTTACCTCTATATCTTCCGCTGGTTCCATTTTTTAGTCTTCTGACAAAGTTGGTCACTTCTTCATCAGCTTCTGAGATGTGACTACTGCTACTATATTATTTTTCCTTTTTCTTTCCCTTTTGCTTTGACTTCTTGGATTCTTTGAATGATTCTTATTTTATACCTATATTCTCCTATTTAGTTCTCATTTCATAGGCTGTGAAGATTCCATGTAGTTCATCCATGCTTATTGATTCTATATCTGCTCTTTCTTCTAATGCTGAGATCTTAGGATCAAATCTCATTGGAAGAGATATTAGTAGCTTTTGAACAACTATAGATTCATCAAATTGTTCTCCAAATCCTATGATTGCATTCACTGTTTCATCAACTCATAAGAATTAAGATTCAATATTCTCATCTTCCTTCATATTTAGCTGTTTGAATTGACCTCTCTAAGTTTGAAGCTTTGCTTACTTGACTTTTGCATATCCTTCGTAAATATTATGAAGTTTGTCCCAAATCTCTTTAGTGGAGCTACAATGCATAACTTTGACATATACTAAATCACAAAGACCATTCAAAAGTGCATTTGTGGCTTTCAAATTATTTAGACTAAGTTTCCTTCCACTTTCATTTGTTGGTAGAACTATTGGTTCTTTGTATCCATCTACAACTGATTGCCAAACCTCAAATCCCTGTGCTTGTACATATGTTTTCATCCTTCTTCTCCAGAATGCATAGTTCTGTCCATCAAACCATGGTATTCCATTTTTATACATATTGTTTCTCTCCATGATATACCTTTCAATGGTTAAACTAATTTCTAAAGGAACCTGCTTTTACCACAATATGTAAGTGTTATTTATATTTATGATCAATGTAACATTATCATCCAATAAGTGCAGAGTAAATAAACCATAAACAATGAACAATCACACACATGCACAATACATTAGTATTTTTACGTAGAAACCCAATGCGAGAGAAAACCACATAATGCTTTTTACTATATGTCTTTAAGAATTCATTCATTGGAAGCACCAACTTCCTTTGTTCTCCAACTACAATTGGAAGAAGGCTCCAACCCCCTATATTTCCAGGCTACAACCTAAGGGAATCTCCAACACCCTAATTCTATGGCTACAACCAGAAGGAGGCTACAACCCCATTTGTTCTCTGGCTACAACCGGAAGGTGGCTAAAACCACCTATCCTTGTCCTATATTGTCACCCTGAAGCATAAGTGAAATGATGAAACCACTTCCACACTATAATTGTGATATATACCACTGTAAACCTATACCAATCTATGCTAACAACCTATAACCAACCTTTTCCATTGTCCTGTAACCAACATGTACCTGTACTCAGCCTATACCAACCAAAACCCAACAGGTATGCGACCTATCTATGTTGCAGAATTGTTATAGAAATATTTTCCTCACCCCATGCAACTTGCTCAAAAGGCCTTTTCCATTTCCCTATGCAGACTTGAAGTCCCATTTTTTCAATTCCCAGAGATAAAAAACATATTTTTACACATATATGTGCCCTAACAACTATAAAACATGTGTATGTGTAGGTTGCACCATTATAGCTCACATACATTGGGTTTTGTGCCCAAAATTAAAAATGGTGTCGGGTTTCCATGTCACGTCACGAGATCCATGATCCTTGACCTTCCATATACTGGAAACATTCTGACTCATCCCTTCAGTTCCATTTGAAGTCTATAAATGGGTCATATCCCAGCCATGGAAAAGAGAAGAATAATTCAACTTTGAGAGCAAAGTTAGTCTAGAGAAATTATTCACTTCATATTGAGTCTGCATCCCTTTGTCCTTTTAAGTTTGAACACATTGTTCATCCCCCAAGCTCTTCCCTATTTGATAGATAACCTCATTGTCTCTCTTATATGAGCTTGCCTTTGGTGGAGAATTGAAGTGGTGGAGGCCTAGCTGGAAGGGACTTAGTTTCTCGGTTTCGAACGTACCGACATGGAAGTTTGTGATTCATACACTTTTGTTGATTACATTTTAATAGAAATACTCTTTTCTCATCCAATTAATGTCTTGAATATATTTGAATTATTATTCCATGGGTGTATTTGTTATGAATATTGATGGATTATTCTATTATATGTGCTAACTTTATATATTATCATCATATGCTTCTGTATATTAATTGTTGAGGACAAGTTGCAGGTGTATAGCTTTGATTCAAGTGCTCAATGGTGGACTTCATCGAACGACTGGACGAGGTAGACTCTTTATATTATCTTGTTAGAATGTTTTTTTATATAGCATACTTGAGATTAGAGTTGATTTCTGTAATCATTCCCATCTGTTGTGGTTTACCCCATGCCATAGAGTGATTTTCCTCATAACAGAATTGGTGACCATTCTAGGGATTGAATCTTCTTTTCAGGGTTTGGAGTGTTTTTCTCCTTTGAATTCTCTCAATTATCTTGAGTTTCTTGTTGTCTGATTGCTTGACAACCTATTTTCATTTTGAGTTTGAGTTTCTTGGCCTTATCCTTAACCTGGTAGTGTTTCAATACATATACGTGGATTTTCCCTTGACATACGCGTACATATGCGAGTTGTCGTTCTGTAGGGAGAGTATATATGAGGTTTTCTCCTGAACAGTCGTGTACATTATCCTTGTTTGCGTGATTGATGAGTTTGATGTTTACCAGGTAAGTTTTGATGGTCGTTGAGTCTTCTTGGATCTCTATCATGACTGTTAAGTGCATGTAGAGTGATAGGAAACCTTTCTTTGGTTGAACTTTTGGGTGGTTTTTCTTTCTCATCATATTTTTCATTGGTTGTCCTTGCATCTTGGGATGGGTGTTTTCATCTTGACATCCTTCTTGGTTTGTCTCTTTTTCTTACAGTAGGGTTTATATATCAAGTTTTTGTTCATTCCTTTCATTTTCATTTCCTTTATATTGAAAATACAAAAATATACATTTTTCATTATAGCATTTGATCTTTTGGGTTCTTATTATTGATATTGATACATGTATGGAAATATTGCATCTTATTTGAAATCGCAGAGTTGAATTGAAAATTTCATTTTGAAAATCTTATCATTTGTTAAGATTTGAAGTTAGGACTTTGAATTATTTTCATATTCATTTATTTTACTTGCTGAGTCATAGCATCATCAATTTCATGACCACATATTTTGAGTAAACAAAGCCACTAAAAGTAACGCCGATAAATTTAAAATTGATTAGAAACATTTTTATTTTTCAGGGTGCACAAACTAGCTTAAGATTTAGAGCCTTGGAATAGGATTTTGTGAGTAAAATTCTCCAAGGCTATTAAAATCAACATGTGTGTCTGACTAAGGAAGTGGTGAAATCCATTGTATAATTGGTGACTTGAGCAGGCTCTTCTCACACCAAAGTTAAGCATGAGTTCACGCGAAGTTGGTTGAGGAGATATCCCTCCAATACCTTCTTAGAATCATAGATATTTCTGGGGATATCTTCATATATGGGGGTCTTTCTAGTACCTTTACCTCTGTGAGAGGTAGTACTTTCAAGATTTCGGGATTTGTTACCCTACCCATACAGTGGACCTGACTTATGATTGTTTTCATGTGCATTGGTTATATCATGGTGGTTTGGTTGCTTGAAATAGGTAGCCACATAGGTTACTTGCAGGGGTTATTCTGTAGGTACCCTGAGTTAAATAAGTGTCAGAAAACACAAAACTTTTATGGAGGATTACCTCTCTAAGGGGATCTGACCGAATGCGCTGTTAATCCCATGAGGTCCCTTATAACTGATTCTGATACCTCCAATATTTTGAAGGGAGTCTCAGGTCTCTCTTGGGTGAGGCATACCTACTTTAGGGAGGGAGGCCCCTTTCAACCACTTTATCTTGTTTGTGTGCATATCAACCTTTTATTTTTATCTTGGTGTTCTCTTTGATTGATAGTTGGCCTTAGGATTTGTTTTTTATATCTCAAGTCTTGAGTCATTGTGGAGCTAGACCCACTTCCTCACAGGTCTCTTTGTTTGTTGAAGTTACCACCGCATCTCGAGTATTTTCCTTATAAAAGGAGTAAAGTTATCAACTATGGTACACACACCTCCACCTACCAGACTTTTGGTCATACAAGTATGAGTACCGAGTCGAGTCATAAAGATACTGATATTCCTTTGACTCCCATACCTACCATAGTTAATGGAACTCCTTCTACGCCTTCAACCATTATGGTTTTAGTGTCAGAGGTTCCCATTGTCACCCCTATCCAGCCTGTAGTGAATACTCAATCCATAGTCACGAACCTTTTTGGGTCTCTTTTTAGTTTGTTGATCTACAATACTCAATCCATCCCTACAGCCTCTAGCCCTTTCTCTTATGGCATGCCAAATTTCACATCACAATTTTTATCCTCCAGTCCAACATCTAATCTGAATCCTAGTATTGGACTTGGTGGCATGGATCCTCCTCATATTCCACTCTCGTTTGGGGGTGCTCATATTCCCCAAATGACTCCTACGGTTGGAATCCTACCTCCTTTTCACCCCGGGTTTAATCATAGTATTAATTCTCCTAGATGGAGTGGTCAACCGAGCGAACAAGTTCATTCTTATGTTCCTTCCTTCACACCTACCCCCTCCACACTGATTCCTACCAACATGTTTGGCATGATGAATCCACCTCTATCCTCTGGATTTCCACTCGGAGGAGGTCAGTTTCATACTTTGGGAAACCCCCAACCTGGAGCTACTTCGGCTGGGGACAATATTTACAATGCTCATGATAAAATTCATGCTGGAATGATGCCCAACCAACCCCTTATGAATCAGTTTGGAGGGGGGTTTTACAATCCCGGACAGGGCCATGGTGCATACTAGAACCCTAGATGGGTTGTGATTCCCCAACATCAATTTTTCCCAGTAGCTTGGGGCTAGATCCTACAACCCCTTCTCCCTTTTCTGGCCACACTCAATTTTCCATAATTGTCAAGATTAATGAACGACCTAGTGTGACATGACCCGACATGGTCCCCGTCCCCACCAAGATTCCTTCAGATATTCCGAAATTCAAGGGAAAGTCTAGTGAAGATCGTGGTGATCACGTCACTACTTTTCATCTTTGGTGCTCTTCCAATTCCCTTAACGACGATTCTATTCATTTAATATTGTTTCAATGCACTCTCATGAGGGTCACAAAAAAATGGTACATAGAGCTACCTGGGGGGAACATATGGTAACTTTAATCAGATGGTTTTAGTCTTTCTCAACCACTTCCAATTGCTGGTTCATTATGATGTCGACATAGAACTTTTTTTCGACCCTACACCAGGACAAAGCCACTCATATCTCAGATCACATCCAAGAGTGGTGTAGACGGAAGAGGTTGATCAAAGCCTACATTATTCCAGAGTTCCTGTTGGAATGGTTTCTTAAGTCTTTACTTCCTTATATTTTGAAGGATGTCTCTACATCCGGGGTAACATCTGAAGAGGAAGCTATTTTCAAAGCTCAGTGATTAGATCTCATATATTCTTAATCTGGGATGTTATATGAAATTATTCCTGATGCATCGAGGTCAAACTACAACCATAGACATGAGTCTAGGACTCATGTCGATGGCATTATAGGCTCCACAAATGTTAAATATACAGACTTGGTGAAAAGTGAGTTGAAAGAGTTGTCTCTAAGCTAGTCTGTAGGAGGACAGGATTCGTCTGTGTCCTACACTCCCACTCAGTCACTAGATGTACATTTTGTGCAATCATCGACTAACCCGAATGGTAACCAACAACCAGGAGGTAATAAAAGGAAAGGACATGTTAAAAATCATAAGGGTGGGAGGAATGATAGTAAACCCAAGGAAAATGATAATAATGATAGATTGAAGGTTAATGTTGGTGAGGGAAAGAAAGACAAGGAAAAGGTGAAATTCCCTTGTAAGATTTATATTGATGATCACCTTACCCACTTGTGACCCAAACTCGAGGAAGCTGCGAGGATTTTGACTCTACCGCCCGCTGTGTTGAATAATCCTTTTCTGCATAATTAACACATGGCCTTGAGCTCCTCTAATGCCGAAAATGCGATGAGTGGGAGTCAAAACCCATTGGCGCAAGACGGTGACCGTCTATGCATCAATATGATCAAATCTTAGGTTAATGTAGCCACACGGTCTTGCGACTACAGTTGTTCATAGGATGTTCCAGGTCTAGAGTCTCCCCCTCCTCCGGATATTCCTTTACAGATAAAAAATATATAGCCTCTACCTTATGTTCCAAAAGGAGTACTCAAACACTATACCCACAACCCTAATGCTAGAGCTTCCCATGATTACTCTATTGTTGAGGATCTAGGTCAAAAACCTTGCACGATGTCAGCTTTGGAGGTACTCCAGACTTTTCCTTCATAGAGGAATACCTTGTTATCTATGTTAGGAGCTCTAGATCCCTGTGGCTCTAAGGCTATCAAGTTTGACATCACGGATGTGAAGCCTCGCTTGCCTTACCATATGGCCTTCCAAATCCACGTGGATTACTCAAAGTATACCATGAAACATATTGTTATTGATGAAGGAAATGCAACATGTGTGATGTCCCTAACCTGTTGGAAAGCCATTGGCTCTCCAACCCTCTCTCAATCTCTGACCATGTTGACTGCATTTGATGGTCATTCTTTCCATCCCCATGATATTCTTCATACCTTTCTAGTCTAGTTAGGTGGGAAGATGGTGGAGGTGGATGTCGAGGTGGTTGATTCACCCCTTGACTATAACTTATTACTAGGGCATAATTGGACTTATGTTATAACTGAATTCATATCGTCCATTTTTCATACTTTATGCTTTCCTCACGATGGGAAAATCATGGCGATTGATCAATTGTCATTTGCACATGCTATTCCCAATGCATCAGTTGGACCTTTGATCCCTGTCATCGAAAATTCTCAGCCGACAACTGAGGATATTGGTGACGGAATGTATTCATCCCTTATGGGTAGCTTTTATTTCATGGCACCAATTCATCATATCTATGCCATGTCCAGTAGGTTTGCTTCGTCAATGAGGTTCGTTCCTTTCCACAATTTGTATTTTAATGATCCTTGGACCCTACTTTGCTCGACCTCATCTTGTGAAGGACAATCACATATTGGAATGGAAATGCCACTCTCGACAACATAGATAACGTACCAGGTTTTTCTTGACTCTTCTGCCAAACCAGATCGTGTATCCTCTTAGACAGACAAGGAGGATCCTGTTCTTAAACCCATATGGGCCACTTCATCTTCTTTCTCACATGATTACCTCAATGATACTTTACCTTTAGATGAAGCAATCGTAGAGGCCATGGATGGTTCTGATAGGCCATGGGATGATATGCATCATGGCTCTTACTTCCTCCCAAATCTTACTAGAGTCGAAAAATACAATTTTATATCTACTTTGAGCGAGATAGTCGGTCACGCCATATTTCCACTTGATACGCATGACATTTATGCTGAAGGAAACATGGCGAGTATTTATCCTACCATCATGATCGATATCTCTCATATTCTTGGTAAAACTGAAAATGTATATATCGGTGTGGATTGTTCGCCTAAAGAAATTTAGATCTGTACTGAACTCTTCAAGGAATTATGTGACATATTCAGTTGGTCATATGAAGATATGCCTGGAATCGACCCACATATTGTTGAATGTGAGATTAAAACCTACTTGGATGCTAAACCCGTTCGATAAAGGCTTAGAGTTGTTAATTTCTAGGAAGTCCCCTGATATTAAGGTAGAGGTGGAGAAATTTCTTAATGTAGGCTTTATCTACCTAGTTCCCTTGACTAAATGGGTATCCAATCCCGTTCTTGTGAATAATAAGAAAGGAACCATCTGTGTGTGCATGGATTTTTGAGACCTGAATAAGTCCTGTCCTAAAGACAACTTCCTGACACCATTCATTGATCAGATTCTCAATGAGTGTGCAGGAATCAAGGTTTTTTATTTTATGGACGAATTTTTAGGGTACAACCACTACTACATATTGAAAAATTTGTGACGACCAATTGCGAAAAAAGTACTCTTTTGTCGCAACATGCAAGAGAAAAATTTCATTTTTTCTAAATCTACCCTGTATTCATCGCAATCTCGACGCCTACAGTTGGAATAAATTATTATGGTCAATGTTCATTGCACAAGCGACGACGTTAGATTGTCCATCGCCCTTGCGATGAAAGTTGACCATAATAATTTAGTTAAAATTTACCATTGAAAATGACCTAAAATAAATAGGTGGAAATATATATATATTTTTAGGTCACTATCGTTGCAATTGCGACGATAATGACCTAAAATTGGCCTATAAATATTTGACGATTTAAATATGTTGCGACAATCTTGCTATAACAACGACGATTCCGAAAGGGTATTTTTGTGTGGAAAAATGTCGCAGAATGTTGTTAGAGGTGGGGAAAAAAGTAAAGCGGATGAAAAGGGTGATGGTAGATGTTATTTCCCTTGTAAAAAATGTTGCCTCAGACGTCCTGTAAGAATTTTAATAGCAACAACTACAAAACATTGTAGGAAATATGGTCACATTGATGGCAGATCAAATGAATATCGTCCCATGGTAATTAGCAATATATTCATTATCTTTTTTTATTTTGTCAATTTTATATAAAATTATATATATGTATATATATTGTTTGAATGTTTGTTATAGTATACACTAATTTTGCATGATTGTTTGTAATTATAAAGTTAGAGTTTCCCTCTAACTTTCCGTAGAATATTGCACTAAGTATTAGTAGAAATGATGTTATACAAGCTGAGGAACATCATCATGACCAAGAAAATGAGGATCTCATGGAAGAAGATGATGGGACAAGTCAAGTTAATGATCCCATGGAAGAAGATGATGGGACAAATCAAATGATCCAAGATTTGTTTTCGCAGCTGGATGAGGATGGGGAAAATGTTGGTATTTATGATGAACCTCTATTAGAAAAGGCAAATAAACGACTTTATGAAGGATCAAGAGAAAATCTTCTCCCCACTACATTGTTGCTGGTGAACTTAAAGGTTATGAATAATTTGTCAAACACTTGTATGTCACAGATACTAAGGTATGTAATATGTTTCATCTCATCCTATACATAAATGTTGATTTTTTTATATTTGTTTTTAGTGTTAATTAATGTGTAAAATAAGAATGCATTTTTTACGATTAATATTCTTACATTA